>JAJIBD010003305.1:0-31731 GCA_021461705.1 Cryptotis parvus | reverse complement strand
TAATAGATGGTCTGGCAACTACACACCCCTCCGCTTCAGCTTGATGACATCGTTCTAACCAACACCAAACATTAGCCAAGCCGGCACAAAATGCGGGCGGACTTTGACTGAGAATGTGGAAAGGTAGGTCTACAACTGAATCTGAAGAAAACTATGTTCATGAGAAATGAACTAAAGTTCCAGAGGCCCCATTCTCTCTCAATGGAACAAACATCTGAATGCAGCAGTTATGTGTACCTAGGTCGAGAAGTCAACATGATGAATGACCTAAAACCTGAGCTGCGAGGAGGAGAAGAGAGCGGCATGGAATGCCTTCAAAGGCATCGAAGAAATAGCAAAAAAGGACAAAGAACCTCTCCGGCTCCGGCACATCTCTTCTGACTCCACCGTTCTCCCTCTGCATTAACATACGCCTCAGAGACCTGGGCCCTACGAAAGCAGGATGAGAATGCTATCTCGGGTCTCCCAGAGAGGCATCGAAAGAGCTATGCTTGGAATATCACGTCTCACTCAAGTGAGAGAAGGAATCCGAGTTCTGACCTCCGTCGCTATTCCAGAATCAGGACGCTGTCTCGTTTGCCAAGGCATCGAAAATCAGATGGGCTGGACATGTAATGCGATTTGGAGACAACCGCTGGACTAGAGCCAATACCGACTGGATCCCACGGGATGTCAAAAGATCACGTGGCCGCCCACCTACAAGATGGTCAGACTTCCTTGTTAAGACCCTGAAGGAACGGTTTGAGGCTCTTCATATTCCCTGAATCAACCAGGATGCCATTGGGCTACATTGGCACGTGATAGGGTCCAATGGAAATGTTACTGGCGCCCGCTCCGAGCAAATCGATGAGTAACGGGATTCAAGTGATCAAGTGATCAAGCCAATAAATTCAGCTAGAAACAATTGAATGAAAAGACAAAAACAATAGATGTTTAAAAAGGACATAATTATGGCCAAACAGTTAAGTGGAAAATTTAACTGAAAAAAAATTAACAGAAAATAAAATTCTATGACTGAAATACTGACTTAGCCAAGGGAAGGGAATTTTTAAGTTGGGCAATTTTCTAAATAAAAACTATAGAAATGAGAGCTTTAAAGGTCATTTTAACCTGTATATACAAGGACACAATTTAGTACAAAAAGCTTACAATAGCTCTCTTTTGCATTATAAATCATATGTGATTATATAGTGTATATATAGAATGTATAGTATGCAAATATATTACAAAATATATATGTTGTATAGAAAATAATACTATCACTCTGGCCCATTATTTTTAAATTTGTGGTCCCCAAGCAGTGCTCAATATTTCTCTATGATTGTCACCCAACTGGTCTAGTGATTCAACGCCTGAGGATGTGATGCTGTTGGTTACCTCAAGTAGGAATCACTATGCCACTGAGAGGCGCTGGGGTGTCTCCAGGGTCACATCTGGAGATACTAGTTAGCAAGTGGTGCTAGGGATCGAACTGGGGTTTGGCACATGCAAGGCATGCACTGGAACTCCTTCACTCTCCAGCTCCTGCTTTCAGATTTTAATGGTCTTTAATATTAATCTTTCACACTATTTGATTTTTTCTGTTTCTAATATATCATATTGTTTCTATTTTCATCTTATACTTTTCAATATGTGTTGTTCTTTTCTTTTAATTCTGTTTGTTTGGGAGCCATACATAGAAGTGTTCAGGACTTAATCCTGGCCGTGCTCATGGACCATATGTGGTGCTAAGGGATTGAAACAGCATTGTCCACCTGCAAAGCAAGCACCTTACCTGCTGTACTATCTCTCTTGCCTTGATAAGTCTTTATAGACGCTCTGGTGTCTTTAGAACTGAGAGTCTACTATGTGCCAATTATGGATCTACTTGCTGGAGTACTAAATGGGCAGTGTTGTCTTTGTCATGTATTGTACACGAACACACACATATGCACATTATCAGAATGTTAAATATTCTGAAGAAAGAGAAAGCAGTGAATGGAGACTAATGGATGAAGACTCCATGCAGAGAAAAGAGCTTCTAGAAATGTTTTTGAGGCATCTAACTAGAGGCCAGTGTTATTGGGGGTGTGTCTTACAGAATGAGCAGGAGTCAAGCTAGGAAAAGCCATTTCAGGCCACAACTAACTTTGTGAACCATGGAAAGGAATTTGTGCTTTATCTTGGCAGTCACTAGGGAGCGTAGTGTTGGCTAGTGACTGAGCTGAATGCTGTATACATAGATGACAGGGCTTAGTTGGGAACTGACAGCACGGAGGCAAGAGTAAGAGTAACTTGACTGTGACACTGTGATTACTTGGACTTGGTTGTTGGCTTCAAAGATGCATGGGGTCAGCTTCAAAGTAATTTTGGAAGGGCATGAGGAGCCATGTAAGGAGAAACTTCAAGGCCAACATTAAAGTTCAGAATGGTGTGGCTTGATGGACTGTCATCTAATTAACAACTAGAAGTTAAAAAAAGTCAAGGGGCTGGAGAGAGTCTAGGGGTTAAGGGGTAGCCATTTACCTTGCACGTGACTGATTCCAGTTTGATCTCTGTGTATATGAAGTCAGTTCATATAAACACCACAATGAGTGACAGCAGGTTTGTGGCTTTGTTTTATAATCTTTTTGCAGCTGGTCTCTAGCATCATTTCTGGGAAAAAAAAGAGAGAATGCACAGAACATTGGGAACTCAGTTAATATAGCAAAAAAAAGAAAAAAAAACCCTGTTAATAAGATTCTCAATAAAGATCACCAGTTGGTACAATAAAAAATGGTGTTTCTCGCCCTATTCTCAAATAAAGTAGTTCACAGGCAGGGGGACCCATTGATGACAGAACACTAGGCTCTCCATGAATAGCAGCTTTGTTCTGAATGTGTGTGTTCCCAGTGAATTTATGTATGAAAATTCTAAGCCTCAGTGTGATGATATTAGGAAGTGAGGAAGTGTGGAGGAAATTTATGAGTTCTGTTTTGACAATGATGCTACAAAACACCCTATATAAACACATCCCAGGGTGGTGTGTGACCTGGAAGACCAGCAGTCCAGTCTTATCACTCTGCCTCTGATCTTGACTCTTCTGCCATAGGAAAATAATTTGTTGTTTACAAACATCCATGTTGTCCTATTTTGTTTCTGTTGCCAAACAAACTAAGGAAGTTTAAATTCACTTTATATGAATTTTCTGTATAGAAGCCTATGATCAGCTCACAGCTACTGGAGGGGAGAGAACGTCCGACTTTTGAGGGTGTTGGGTCCAAAGGGCCCAAAGTCTTATCAGTACTATTATGGTGGGTCCTGCACTTTGTAGCGCTCTCAGAGACCAACAGATCTGTGGAGGGGGTCTGGTCCAAGTCTGAATCCAGGTATGCCAACACAGATTCCTTATTGCGAATATCTACATGGATACTGAAGTCACTTGTGTTGACATCAGGGAATATGGACAGGGAGGAGTTAGGGAATCAATCAGGGAATAAGGGATACACAGGATACTGGTGTTCCCTCAGAAGGAAATGCTGGCAATGGACTACGGTGAAGTTGTGTGGTTTCAACTGACCAGGCCTCTTAAGGGACTGTCAGTGACCTGTAGGCTTGAGCAGTGGCAAGTTCTCCCCATGCACAGAAATCTCAGCTGAAAAATCCATACATTTCTCAAGCGCCACGGTTTCCACACATTTGTTGTCCAATGTACTCACCTTCTTTCCCACAGTTTCCTAGGAGATTTGGGTTCAACGCCAGACACCATTAGAAACAGAATGGAGATTGTTCAGCTCTGTGTGTAAGGAAAAAAATGCCTTTCAGTCACCTTTGCCTTCCTACCAGGGCCCCTTGTCTATTGAGAGCATTAATGAGATAATGTTCAAAGGGCTTAAGGCTCATTGGAAGAAAGGCAGTTGGTAAATACAAGGTATCATTACTTTTGGATACCAGGTAATTTTGCACAGGTGTTTTTCTCCTGCAGCCTTGGGTTTCAGAATGCTTTGTCACTCTTGGAATGCATGTCACACCTGGGCTGGTGAGAGTTTTGGCTTGGGGAACTGTAAGGTGCGTTTCTCACTTGTCTTCTCCAAGTGCCCACATCAATCCTCAAACTGGTCTCAGTTTTTTAAAATGTCAGGACATTTAGCAGAGACATCCAAAGCATTATTTAGGAAAGCTGAACAGAAGGCATCTGTGGGATGAAGTTTCACTTAGTTTATGCTGATATGAGTGTCATATAGAATAATTTAAATGAATATAATTAAATGAATATAATTAAACTGTAGTTTAATTAACTTGAGTTACATTTCATTAAATTGAATGTTCTGTATAACATACATGACATAAATATATATTTATTTTCTTTCCACTGTATATATAGAGAATATGCATAAAATATGCTCCCAAACGGGATGATATTCATTGTTCACTAAGTTCACTAAGTTTGTCTCTGAGCCTTTAAGTCTGGTAGACGTAAGAGACATTGAATTTCTTTCTTGCTTCTGTTCACTTGGCCCTGCATATCCTTGGAACTTCTTTGGTGTTGCTCACTGGTTTATCAGGTTTAGGCACCTCATTGAGCCTCTTGACAAGGATCAAAGTTCAGACAATAAAGGACTGAGATAGGTTTCTTCTTGATTGTTTTTCTATTTGCACAAGTCTAGGCATGGCTGGAAGATGACAATGTTGGGTCTTTTCAATGCACCTTAAAGTCTAGGAGAGATATTACAAGGTTTAAGGTGCTTGCCTTGTGTGTGCTCAATCCTGGTTTAATCCTTTGGTACCGCATCTGCTTCCCCAGTCACCACCAGGAGTAATCCTTGAACACAGAGCCGGAAGTAGCCCCTGAGCACTGCTGAATGTGGTTCAGAAACCCAACCTCAAACAAAACATCCAAATGGTAGCGCCTTAAAAATATCCAAATTATAGCTGTCTTCAAGGAGCACCCACATGCTCCATTCTGGCTGCCATTTTGAAAGGATTGTAAACCTCCTTTGGCCAGAGCAGGTAAATGTTTAGCTTGCAAGATATAAGATGACCTGGAGCTCCCATCAGCCCCATCAAGGGAAAAGGAAAGACCAGAAACCTTGTATGAACTGAGTTGAGCATCCTGGGCTCAGGGATCTGGCAAACTGTCTCCTCTACCTTCCAAACCTCTTTCCATTAGCTGAGGAAAGTGATGGAGTTCTTGGAGCTGAATTGCCTCAGCAGATATAGTGTGTGTGTGGGGAGGGGTGCGGGAGGGGGCTAGGGTGATATTGGAGAGAGTTAAAACACAGAGAAATGCAATTAGATTAAATAAGAAGCAATGGAAAATATTAAAACATACAGTAGTAGAAACAATACAGTTTCCCAACCTTTTGAATATGGAGCTACCATATCCTTTTACGAGTGAAGCGCACCTGTCTTTCTTTACTCCTCCCTTCTATGTTTTGATGAACCTCACTCCAGGGATCCACCCTTGGTGACTTCCTCTCCATTCTGCACAACCTAGCCAACTTCTGCTTTTTTTGTTTGTTTTTGGGCCACACTCAGAGATACTCAGGGCTTACTTCCTAACTACACCCAGGAATTACTTCTGGCTGTGCTTGGGGATAATATGCTATGGTGGGGATGGAACAGAGATCTTCTATACAAGGCAATTGCCCTACCCTTTGTCCTTTTGCACAGCCCCCTGTTTTCTTTCTTTCCTCAGATTTTACATCATCTGTTCAGCAGAGGTCTAGCAGAAGACTCAGTGGCTACTGTCTTTAAACCATCAGCCTGGTACGACCCAGGAAGTTGCTCAGGATATTCTTCAGGGTTTTCCATCATGGACTCTTCAAAATGGATATCTCCATGGCCATCTCTTGGGACTCTCATCCTAACTCATCCTGGGTTTCCTGGTCTGTCAGATTCCTGCTTGGTGAGGAAGTATAGGTGGCTATGAGTAAGTTTCTCTCAGCATCAAGGGAGGAAATTCAGGTGTGAAGAGGAGAGTGCCCATGCTAAACAACAACCCAAGTGAAGCTAGAACGCACACACAGAAAGACTTGAGGGTCCCGGCAGAGGTATTCATGTAAACGATGTTTTAGCCCCAGCTGCTGTCTGTATGGGAAGAAAGGGTTTCTTTTCTCAGCCTTTATCTTCCTGCTTCACAGACCAGGATAATTGGGTGAAAAAGAGGAAGGGCAGAAGTCTTGGTGCTCTCTAGCCATAAAAGCAGCTGTGCCAGTGACCTACCTAGAGAATTTCTTTATTACCAAATAGGTCTTAAGTTAAATTTACCTAAACATATGAAGATACTAAGAGGTCCCAGCTAAGGGTATCCCTCAAAGGGAAGTTTGTTAGAGACTTAGAGGTAGGAAATGTACTCCACTGGGCTTGGGAGTTGGAGTCAGGGTGGGGAGGAGGAGGACTCCAGAATCTTGTTTGGGCAATTAAGAAGATAGTGATGTTAGGGAAACAATGGCCCAGAGGAGGAGTTGGTTTGTGCAAGATAGGGCAGAGCTTGAGAGGGAATGATATGTTTGGTTTGGTAGGTGTTGATGGAGTATGTCACTAAAGATTCCAAGTGGAGACTGCAGAAGTGGGTGGGAAGGTAAGTGCAAATTCAGTAAAGATTTCATGATTGGCAACTTGATCTGGGAGGCATCAGAGTGGAGAGAGCCAGTTATTAAAGTTGATCTGATGAGGTTTCTTAATATGAACTAAGGGAATAAATATCTGTTGTGAAATAACAGTAGTATCTATCAAGCTATGTACAAATGTATGTTTTCTATATGTGCACGTGTGTGTGCATGCGTGTGTATGTGCGTGTGTCTACTTCCTGGCATACAGTTTCTAAAATCCTTGTAATTTCCTCAGTGATAAGGACTCTAGTTGCATCATTTGTTCTCTAACACTTGGTCTGGTTCCTTGATTTGGACATACAGATGCCTTGGAATTTTAGGAGACAGAAATATATTCTATTCTAATGAGGTAACTGCATGTAGGCTTTGGACAGGTTTGGGCACTAATCACGAGAAAGACCAAATCATGGTCAGAATTTTGGAACTTTCCATACAACCTCACCATCTTGGAAGGGTGCTGTAAACTATTCATGGCTAATCTTGGCTGTAGGATGAACTCACTATAACAAATCCCACAAATACATGGTTTAGAGAAATTCTGGGCCAGGAAACAAGTCTGCATGCCAGTGGGGTGGGAGACTATGAAATTCCATAAGACCAGATGTTCCTCTGCTCAAATGCTCCCTTCAACACTCTACCGTATGTTTCCCTTTATCTGGCTCTTCATAAATATCCTTTACTGCACTTGTTATTCTAAGAAGGTGAGATTTATTTGTCACAAATTTTGTGATGCATTCCAAAATGATTAGCAAACCCAAAGAGAGGGAACATGGGAACTCCCGTTTATGACTGGTGGGTCAGGTGAAAACCAGCATCTGAAGTGGGGGTAGTATTGTGAGATTGAGCCCTTAATTCGTGTGACCTAACATTAGGCCCAGGTAGGTAGTGTTAAAACTGGAATAACTTGAATGACCTAGTGTTGCAGAGATTTCTGTTGTGTGGAGAACTCACACATTGGTATCAGAGCATTGTGTGAGTAAAGGAGAAACTTGGAAGTATTTTTCCTTTCCATGTATTTTGACAACTCATGGTTCCCTGCAATTATCAAATGAGGTAATTTACATGAAAGTAATTTGAGCATTCAAAGAGATGCAATTGAGAAATTTGTCACATTATTATTTGATCCCCATTTATAGTATGCTACTTTGCATTGTGGGTTAGTAGGGAGAAAAGATGATATTCCTTAATCAAAGAGTTTCAATTGATGAAAGATCTGGAAAGAATATCTGTGCTTTCCCACAATGCACGAAAGAAGGGAGAAGGAAAGAGAGAGAGACCTAGAGAGACAGAAAGGGAGAGAGAGATGAAGAGAGGCAGAGAGAGAGAGAGAGAGAGAGAGGGAAAGAAAAGTGCCTGCGATGGAGGCAGGCTGGAGTAGGGGAGGGAATCTGGGGACATTGGTGTTGAAAAGGGTGCACTGGTGGAAGGATGGATGTTAGAACACTGTATGACTGAAACCCAATCATGAACAGCTTTGTAATTGTATATCTCATGGTGATATAAAATAAAAAAAGAGAATATCTGTGCTTTCAAAAATGAATGGATATGGATCTTCAGGAGTTCTAGAATTGGAGTGAAAGAAAGGGAATCAATTCCTGGTGGGGAAATGGTGAAGTGCTCAGTCTATGTCATGACCCAAATCCTACGTCCAGGGTGAACGTCCAACATGAATGTTGGAGAGTCTTTATCCAACATGGGCGACTTATTTAGGTTTTTAGGTCTCTCTTCTATAGCTCAGGCAAATTGTTGGTCACCTCCTCTACTTGGAAGCTGGTCACTGGTTGAAAACTCAGAAATGTCCCTGAGGACTCAGTTCTAGGCTGGTATTATCATTTCCAATGATTATTAGCACAGTGTTTCTTTCTCTTTCTTACCTAACCTCTGACTCCCACACACTTGCAGTAGATTCCACCTATTGACATGACCTCCTGATCCATGTTTTGCTTGGACTTGGCTATTGGTATCATACTATTTTTTTATATTCTGTAAATAAATGCAGTCATTCTATATCTGTCCTTTTCCCTCTGGCTAATTTCACTCAGCATGATCCTCTCCGTGGAAGCAACCCATGGAGCTCTGGTGGCGGTAAAGGGCTTGGCCAGCCCCTGGCCGAGTCCAACATAGCTCCAAGAGTTCCCTCACATGCATGGGGAGGAGCTAAGCTGGCCAGATTTGGGCCCCACCTCTATGCCAGCAACCCTGGAAGAAAGATACCCCCAGACCCACATCTCCATTGGCACGCCTGCGACTGCGTGACTGTCTTACATAGTACTGGATGTTAGGATCAGGCCCTTCTCAGGATCTTTCACATTTATACACTTTATACAGTTCTAAGCAGGTTATAACCATGGCCTGTCATCCGAGTGATCCTATCAAAAAGCCAGAGGAACCCCCCACAACAATAGGTCAGTCGTTCTCAACATCCAGACTCCACAGCTCCGCAGAGCCCCACCCAAGAGAAAACCTGATCTTTCCCCATTGAGTTTCATCAGTAAATGCTTGAGATGAGAGCCTTCTACTGAGAGTATACCACCTACACAGCAGAGTCTGGCAAGCTACCTGTGTTTTATTTGATATGCCAAAAACCAGTAACAATTATGGACCTCATTCCCATGTCCTGAAGGAATGGTTTGATGCTCTTCCTGTTCCTGGAGCAAACAGATGCTCTTGGGCTACACTTGCTTGCAAAAGGACGTATGGAGATATTACTGGTGCCCACTCAAGCACATCGATGAACAATGGGAAGACAAGTGATACAAGTGATGATCCTCTCTATGTCCATCCATTTGTAGGCAAATTTCAAAACTTCATTTTTCCTAACAGCTGCACAGTATTCCATTGTATAGATATACCAAAGTTTCTTTATCCAGTCCTCTGTTCTTGGACACTCAGGTTGTTTCCAGACTCTGACTATTGTGAATTGTGCTGCTATGAACATAAAAATGCAGATGGTGTCTCTGCTGTGTGTTTTTGGCCTCCCAGGGCATATTCCCAGAAATGTTAAGGCTGAGTCAAATGGGAGCTCATTTTCTAGTTTTTGGAGGAATGTTCATATTGTTTTCCATAAAGACTGTACCAGTCAACATTCCCACTAACAATGGATGAGAGTCCCTTTCTCCCCTCATCCACACCAGCACTTGTTGTTCTTGCTCTTTTGGATATGTGCCAATCTCTGTGGTGTGAGATGATATCTCATTGTTGTTTTGATTTGCATCTCTCTGATGATTAGTGATGATGAGTATTTTTTCATATGTCATTTGGCCATTTGAATTTCTTCTTTTTGGAAGCCTCTGTTCATTTCTTCTCCCCATTTTTGATGGGTTGATGGTTTTCTTCTTGTAAAGTTCTACTTGCCACTTGTCACTTGTCTTCCCATTGTTCATTGATTTGCTTGAGCGGGCACCAGTAGCGTCTCCATTTGTTGGGAATGAGGTTCATTATTGTCACTGTTTTTGGCATATCGAATATGCCACGGGTAAATCGCCAAGCTCTGTCATGGCTCTGGGTTCATCCCAGGGAGCCCCATAGTGCCTGGTATATCCTAGAAATTGACCCCTTAGCAGATGGTTATTGGGTGAATATTCTTTCCCCCTCTGTGGACTGTCTTTGTATCTTGGTCACTGTTCCTTTTGAGGTGTAGTTTTTTAGTTTCATGTAGTCCCATATGCTTATCTTTGTTTCCAATTGCTTTGTTAGTGGTGTTTCATCTTTGAAGATGTCTTTAGCTTCAATGCATAGAGGATTTTTCCTATATTTTTTCAATGTACTTTATGGATTCAGTTCTGATATTGAGATCTTTAATCCATTTTGATCTGACTTTTGTGCATGGTGTTAGACAGAGGTCTATGTTCATTTTTTACATGCAGCTGTCCTGTTGTCTCAGCACCAATTGTTGAAGGGGCTTTCCTTACTCCATTTCATATTTTTTGCTCATTTATCAAAGATTAAATGATCATGTATTTGAACGATGGGTGTCTTGGATACTTAACTCTATTCCATAGGTCCACAGGTCTGTTTTTACTTCAATACCATGCTGTTTTAATTACTATGGCTTTGTAGTACAGTTTGAAGTTGGGAAAGGTGATGCTTCCCATCTTCTTTTTCCCAAGGATTGCTTTAGCTACCAGGGGAGTTTTATTATTCCATACAAATTTCAGGAGTGTTTCTTCAATTTCTTTGAAGAATGACATGGATATCCTTCAAAATTCATAATATTAACAGCAGAATATAACCCTAGTGCAGGGTATCTCCTGACTGAACTCAGTTCTATTGCCAATGGTTGTTAACCCCTGAGGATGAATGTCCATGGTGCTCAACCATAGATGTGTGTTAAGCCCAATTCTTCTTGTACAAAGGGGTCTTTTGGCAACTTCTCAATTACCACACCATGATGCAGTCAAGAGATTGTGGAGTTCCTAGACTCAGGGGAATCATGGAAATGGGGTAACCTGGTAAGGCTGTTTCAGTAGACTTCATGTGCCTGCATGTCACCGTCTGGAAAATGTCAGGAAGCCATGTGCTCTGGCAAAGTTATTCTTGGGCACCAAGATTGCTTAACTACTGAACTCCCACTCATGTTCACATACACTGTTATTCCTGGTTTCCACGAAAGCCTCACCTGTCTGTTTTCTTTTGATTGTCTTATTATTGTGACATTTTTGAGACTTGCTATATTGCCAGGTTACAGGAGTCTTATTTAGTAGGGCTGAATCATCTGTACAGAGCATTTTTCTGCAGCAAATTCATTTTTTGAAATGTAGGCAGATGTTTCATATCCAGAAAAGGTAGGCACTTAAGGTATAGTACAATGGGTAGGATGCTGGTCTTGCATGTGACAAGTCTGGGTTCAGCTTGGCACCACCTTTTGTCCTCCAAACTCCACAAGGAGTGATCCCTTAGGCCAGACCTAGGATTAAGTCCTGAGCTTGGGTGTGGCCCCAAAACCAATCAGATAAAATTTAGAAAAGTTTTAGCTGCTCTTTTCTTCCTCCTAGGGGCAGCAGGGACTTTATGGAGATGACAGCTGTTAAGACTACATGCCCCTTGCCTACACTCCCTCTACCTTCCTTCTTATGCAGCTCTGGGACCCACCAAATTGTCTAATCTGCACTGTTTTGTCTCACAAAGAACACCTTCCTTTAGGTTGAGCTGCATCATTAAGTCATCTGCTCATTTGGAGAAAATTTGTGGATCACTATCCCTACCTCCGCAACCTCTTGTTGAATTTCTTAGGAGTTTTATGCTCCCCAGTTGAGAAGTAAGAGGAGATCTCTTGGCAATCACAGTACCCCAAAGACCTGGGCCTTTCTGTAAGCACTGCTCTGTTTGTCAGTCTGATGGAAAATGTTCCATGTGTCTTGTTTCTACCTTTGAATGCATTTCTGAGCTTTAAGCTCACTATAGATTGTAAAAAGTGTTTTCAAAAATAAGGGAACTGTGAGAGTATTGTTTTTGCTAAGAAGTTTTTAATAATAGTTTAGGTAATAGGGTTACAAATGTTTTCAAGTTTATTATTTGGTCACTTGATCAATTGATCACTTGAATTCCGTTATTCATTGATTTTCTCGAGCGGGCGCCAGTAACATTTCCATTGGACCCTATCACGTGCCAATGTAGCCCAATGGCATCTGGTTGATTCAGGAATATGAAGAGCCTCAAACTGTTCCTTCAGGGTCTTTACAAGTAAGTCTGACCATCTTGTAGGTGGGCGGCCACGCGATCTTTTGACGTCCCGTGGGATCCAGTCCGTAATGGCTCTAGTCCAGCGGTTGTCTCCAAATCGCATTACATGTCCAGCTCATCTGATTTTCGATGCCTTGGCAAATGAGACAGCGTCCCTGATTCTGGAATAGTGACGGAGGTCAGAACTCCGGATTCCTTCACTCACTTGAGTGAGGCATGATATTCCAAGCATAGCTCTTTCGATTCCTCTCTGGGAGACCCGAATAGCATTCTCATCCTGCTTTCGTAGGACCCAGGTCTCTGAGGCGTATGTTAATGCAGGGAGAATGGTGGAGTCCAAGAGATGTGCCCGGAGCCGGAGGTTCTTTGTCCTTTTAGCTATTTCTTCGATGCCTTTGAAGGCATTCCATGCTGTTCTCTTCCTCCTGCGCAGCTCAGATTTTAGGTCGTTCATCATGTTGATTTCTCCACCTAGGTACACATAACTGCTGCATTCAGAGATGTTTGTTCCATTGAGAGTGAAGGGAGCCTCAGGAACTAGTTCATTCTTCATGAATATTGTTTTCTTTAGATTCAACGTAGACCTATCTTTCCACATTCTCGGTCGAAGTCAGCCAGCATTTGTGCCGCTTGGCTAATGTTTGGTGTTATTAGAACGATGTCATCAGCGAAGCGGAGGTGGTGTAGTTGCCGACCATCTATCTTCACTCCCATTCCTTCCCATTCTAATTGTCTCATGATGTTCTCGAGGGTGGCGCTGAAGAGTTTTGGTGAAATGGTATCACCCTGTTGAACCCCTCTTTTCACATTAATGATCACTTCTTTGTAGAATGGTGAGATCCTGGTGGTGAATCCGTAATACAGCTCACGAAGGATCTTGATGGATTGTGTTTGAACACCCTGTTTGGCTAGGGCTTCAATGACTGCTTCAGTCTCCACAGAATCAAAGGCTTTCTGTAAATCAATGAACGTGAGACAGAGCGGCATCTTGTACTCCCTACAAACCTCGATGAGCTTGGTTACAGTGTGGATATGGTCGATTGTGCTGAATCCTTTCCGGAAGCCTGCTTGCTCGCATGGTTGTCCTTCATCTAGTGTTCTGCTAATCCTGTTCAGGATGACTCGTGTAAACAGCTGGTAGATGACAGACAACAGGCAGATGGGGCGATAGTTGCCCATGTCGTGAATGTCTCCCTTCTTTAACAGTAGAACTGTCCTGCTGGTTTTCCATTGGGAGGGCACCTTGCATTCGGACAGGTAGTCTGTGAAGAGCCGAGCTAGTGTATTGATAAGTACCGATGTCAGATTCTTCAGGTGTTCGGGTCTGACTTTGTCTGGGCCTGGTGCTGTTCCCTTCTTTACCGACGAGATGGCATGTCGGATTTCAGAAGGGAGAACATTGGGAATGACATATCCATCCTGTGGAATTTGGTATGTGGGCAGGTGGATGTGGCTATCAAAGAGATTTGAGTAGAAGTCCTGGATAATCTTCTCCATTGCCTTTCTGGAAGATGTGATAGATCCATCAGGGCGTCGGAGGGCAGTCATCTTGGTCTTATAGTTGGCGAAGGACAGGCGGGCAGTGCGAATACTTTTTCCGGCTTCTGCTGCATCTTCCAGTATTTCTGCTCTTCTGTCTTTGAGGTCTTCTTTTATCACTTCTCTGCACCGTTTATCAAGCTTGGACGTTAGCATTTGGTCTCCTGAGGCTCGCGCCTTGCCACGTTGGCGAATGAGCTCGAGAGTTTCTGAAGACAGGCGTTCTTTTTTTTTGTGTCTTTCTCTCTCAGCATTCTTTGCACAATCATGGAGGTGCTGAACCAGTCGGTTGTATTCTTCATCGATGTTGTCAATGATGGTATCTTCCCATGTTGCTGCAATGGTGCCAAAGAGTTCCCAGTTGGTGGTCGTTCTGGGAGTTCTCTTCTTAAACTTTTCAGCCTTTTCTCCCTGTTGCGGGAAGTAGAATTTTGCATGAAGGAGATGGTGGTCCGATCCTGTTTGGAATTTGGGGGACGAGAGCTACATCGGTCAGACAAAACCGTCGATTGAAGATGATGTGGTCAATTTCATTGTGGAACTGTCCACCAGGCGATTCCCATGTCCAATGTTTCGCTTCAGCTTTCTGGAACTGTGAGTTCCCATGAATGGTCTTGGTGGACATGGACCATATCCACACTGTAACCAAGCTCATGGACAAATTTTTATTATTTGGTACTGAGTACAAAGGTACTGTACATATCAATCACCAAAATGTCTACAGCCTCCTCCTCCCACCACATCTGTGGTCCAACCTTCATTCCCTTCCACTCCCACCGTCCATTGTTTATTAATTGGCAATTATGGTTTTAGTGCACACTGTTACCTTCTTCAGCAATGCCTATGTGCTCAATACCTTCCACTCAAGTTCCCATCTCACTTCCCAGAAACCTATTTTTCTCCTCCTGTTCCCCACCTGACACCATCAGATCTATATTCTAGTATCAAAGTTTAATTATTAATTGATATTGTCCATGCCCTTGATTATTTGATTATTGGTTTCTCTATATCCCACAGGTATATAGAGATCATCCTGTACTTGTTCTTCAGCCTCTGGCTTATTTTGCTTAGCATGATATTATGAAATTCCATGTAAGTTTCTCTTTTCTTCTAGTGACTGCATAGAATTCCATTGTATGTATACATACATGCATATGTATATATACTTTTATAAATACATATCACATATCACCACTTGTGAGATATAAAAATATATAACTTGTGAGATATATATAGTGGGATATATATCTTACAAGAGATGTATGTGTGTATATATATATATATATATATATATATTTCACAACATCCTTACTTCTTTATCCTATCCATTCATTTGTTTTTTGGATACTTGGGTTATTTCCATAGCATGGCTCTTGTATTAGGAGCTTCACCGAATATGTATCTTTCTGAATTAATGTTTTATTTAGGGGGTTAGATACCTAGAAATGGGATAGATAAGTCAGTAAAATGGGAACTCCATTATTACCTTTCTGGGAAAATCTCTGTATTTTGTCCCCCTATGGGGTCTGGACCAACTGATATCCTATCAGTATTGAATGAATGTTCCTTTTCACCAATTCCCTCCCAACATATGTTATTTTCAGTTTTCTTGGATTTGCGATTCTTGATGGTGTGAAGTGATAGCTGATTGTCAATTTGACTTGTGTTTTCCCTGCTGCTAAAATATTCTTTAATTTTTTCCCCAGCATCGTTTCTTGAAGCTGCAGAAATCTTTCATCCAGTGTTTTTTTACATGTCATTTACCGTCAAGGAGACTGCTGTTTGTAGGCCATCTTACAGGGAGTGTTGAGCTTCTGGTCATTTATCTGGACTTCTGCCCCTCCTGTGGAAGCAGCTATATTCTTTCATTGAATTTCTGTGTTATTCTGTGATCTTCCTGAGCACTAAAGGTAGGAATTTCCATTACAGAGGGTCTGAACAGTAATCAGGATGGCC
The DNA here is from genome assembly GCA_021461705.1 of Cryptotis parvus. Taxonomy (NCBI): domain Eukaryota; kingdom Metazoa; phylum Chordata; class Mammalia; order Eulipotyphla; family Soricidae; genus Cryptotis; species Cryptotis parvus. The sequence goes on along the minus strand of JAJIBD010003305.1, from coordinate 15,982 downwards.
CTTCATGATGTTGGGCTATTACTTATGTTGGCATTGCTATCTTTGTGTTACTGCTGTTTTGTATTAACTTCTCCCCAAGACTAACATGGACAGAGTCAGGTCTACATTTCTAATGGCTGGCGAGTTATAGTGAGTGACACCTAGGATTGTGAACTAATAGAAGGAGTGTTTATGTTGGGCACAATTTTGCCTGCCACAGGCTAGCATTTACACAGTTTGGGCTGGGTCTTCTTCTAGGACAGGCAATCAGTACTTGGTGGTCACCTAATAAAGATGGGGGAAGCACCTAATAAAGATGGGGGAATAATTGGTGTGGGTCCTTGTCCCTCAGGCTGGTGCAGGAATATTTTGGCTAGGGTGATGATGGAACAGAATTATTTTGATAAAACTCCATGAAATGAATCGACATTTGAAATAGGTGTACCACATGACAACCTTCTAATGTATGTATTGTAATCCACAATGTGGAAGGGAAGGAAAAGAGAGAGAGAAAGGGAAAGAAATAAAGAACCTGCCATGGATGCAGGCTAGGGGAGAGGGGGGAGCGAATAGGGGACATTGGTGGTGGGAAATGGGCACTGGTGGAGATGGATGGGTGCTGGAACACTGTATGACTGAAACCCAAATATGAACATCTTATGAACATCTTTGTATTTGGACATCTCACGGTGGTATAATAAAATACTTAAAAAATTAAAAAAAAATAAAATAGGTGTACCAGAATGGATGAGTGGATAAAGAAACTATGGTGTGTGTACATAATGGAATATTTCTCAACTGGAAGGAAAAGATGAAATTCTGTAGTTTGCTGCACTGTGGGTAGCACTGGAGGGTATCATATGAGCAGCGACAAAAGATAATGGACTAATATTGAATTATCTCTTTCATATGTGGAGTATGAAGAGAAGCATAGTAAGGAACTAGAAACGGCCAATGGTAACAGCCAGGAGAATCTGCTGATAGAATCAAATGTGCTAAGTGTTTCCCCCACCCCCCCAACATTTTGGGTTGTTCAGGGGTTATTCCTGACTTTGCACTAAGGAATTTACTCCTGGTGGTGCTCAGGTGGTCCACAGATATGGGATGCCAGGATGGAAAGCAGGTTAGCCTCATGCAAGGCAAGTGTCCTACCTGCTGTACTATCAATCAGACCCTCTGTATTTGATAAGTTTAAGAGTTGGCCACCCAATGGGGTGACTGACTGGGATCCTCAGAATGCCGCACCTACCAAGGAAAACTCTGAGAGACCGGTCCTATGCAAAAGCAAGGGTTTTTATTAATATTCGAGTATACCCGGCTCATAGCATGACCACAAGCAGTCAGCGGCTAAGAGCCCCGAGCCCTTCCAAGGAGAATCTTTTAAGAGATAATTCCCACCGCTACAGAGAAGCCATCCAATAAATTTAAAATGTTACATCAAGGTCTGCAGGTAGGCAGCCAATCACTTTGTAACAAGTTACCATCACCTACAATCTTTCTATATTTGGTGTGGCTAGGTACATGTGTGGGATTGTGGTCAACAATGGCTATGCATACGTGCAGGAATGCAATTCAGGCCAAATAGCAGGTTCTGGGCGGGGGTCTCTTAACCTCTAACAGGAATTTGTTCTGGGCCTTTTGAAGATAGCAGGATGAAAAGGTCACTTAGGCCCTAAATTTCCATGAGTAGGGCTGCCCTGGTTGCTGCCTTCATTCAATAAGTATTGGGAGTAGCCAAAGAGAAGACCTGGGGACAGTGGTACAGGAATGTTGACACTTTGGTGGTGAGTGTGGAGTAGCAGAATTGTATTCTTGAAACACTATCACCAATGCTATTATAAATGATATTGCCTGAAAGTAGCAAGCACAGAAAACACAAAGGCATCATGAATTAAAAAAAGGCTGAACAAAGAAACAAAGCATTATAGTACTATTACCTTCCCCTCATCTAAATTTCTTTTGCTCTCTTTTCTGTTTTTATACAGACCTGGTGTTTATATCATATACTAGCTTAAACAGCTTTTCATATGAGGCAAGAAAATAAACACATAAAGAACACATAAACATAGAAATGTCTACCTTTTTCAGAGAAAGAATCCTTCTCTTGAGTTTCTTTTCTCCAACAACCCTTCTGGTTCATTAGAAATGAGAAAACAACCTCTCTACTCCCCTCCCTTCTCAGCTCACCGGAAATCAATCCCTAGAGAGCTTTCATGGGCGTGGCCAAGGAACAAGTGACAAAACCATCCAATCGCAGGCGTTATTGTGTTTTCTTGGCCAGTGTCTTGGTTGTGCTCTGAAGGAGCACATAGTATGTGTGCAGTTCATCCTCAGTAAAATGCATAAGCACCCTGAAGGGTGAATAGGAGTCCTTCTGTTAGTTCTTTCAAGGTGCTCACTCCCTTTTCTGCCCACATGAGGAATGGGTTGACAAAGGAGAAAAAGAAAACGGTGGAGCTTCTTTATGAGGCTGTGTCCATTCTTTTTTTTTTTTTTGCTTTCTGGGTCACACCTGGCAATGCTCAGGGGTTCCTCCTGGCTCTGCACTCAGGAATTACTCCTGGCAGTGCTCAGGTGACCATATGGGATGCCAGGGATTGAACCCGGCCGGCATGGCCAGCCGTGTGCAAGGCAAATGCCCTACCCGCTGGGCTATCGCTCCGGCCCAATGAGGCTGGTCCATTCTTAACAACTGGACAGATTCACTGATCATAGGGTAACTTAATTGTTGATCTGTAACCTAATAATCCAGAGGAGTGACCAGATGAGCCTTTAGCCCTGCTTCTGCCTCGTTTATATACTGGAAGTGGAACCACGCTCAGCGCCAGAGGAAGGCTTTCCCTGGTGGCATTTTCCATAAATTTATATCTTGCTGCTAATACCAAGTACAGTGCAGCTATATCTCACTTTGAGTAACAACTCTGTTTCTGGGCATTTCCATGTAAATTGAGCCCCGGTACATTAAATAGGATCATTTAACATGCAGCGGGCAGCTATTAGTTCAATGGAACCCTGCAGTGAATCCTTTTGAAAGCAATGGTTCCTCTGTGATTCAAGTAGTCACATTCTAATTTATATTTCTTTAATCTAGATCATAATTTAAAGAGTTTATAAATCTTTGCTTAATATAAGTAAATAAATTAGTGCATATCCTGTAATATTTCCCAGGGGCAAATGATCACAGATATCTCATACTTGTAATTATATTTAAGTCAGTTGTTTAATTACTGTCTTAAGAGAGCTACAGATGCCACGAAAGCTTTCTGATGGTTAATTCTAACAGACCAGGACAGCCAGTCTAGTTTGTTCATCTAAGAATGACTCTCTGGGAGCTTGAGTTCTTTGAAGAAAAGTTACAAAGAGTAGTGGGATATCAGTTGGAAAATGGGATTTGGTTTAAATCCTATCTTGATTCAGGCCCTTGCCTTAGACCTGTTCTACTTTGAGCTTACTTTTTAAAATCATGAAGATTCAATTTCTTCAACTGAAAACTCAATGGAAGGGTCAGGAAGAGCTGTCAAAAGGTAGGAAACATCAGCTTAGGATATAAGGTCTTGGGTTAGATCCCTGTCCACTGCTCACATAACCCTAGTTCTGCTAACACTTCTGAGTCAAGGACAAAAGCCATTAGATTGTGTAAGTTGTGCCACTATATTAAAATTTGGAGGAAATACTCCACATTTTGTCTCTGAAAATAAGGGTGTTGACTGTTCCCAAAGCATATTTTTTAAATAGGCTAATCACATATGTATTAGCTAGTGATAGAAGATTATTTGGTTGGTTGGTTGGTTACTTGATTTCTGAAAATTCACTCATATTCTTGAAACATGTATTCCTCCTGAAGGTATCTGATTCGGTTTTCTAACTGAACCTACCACACTGTCTTAAAGTATATCTGAACTTAGCAGTCTGTAATAGGAAAGGATGTATTGAATCATGGGGATAGCTTAGTGGGTAGGTCACCTTCTTTGTAAGTGTGAGGACCAGAGTTTGATCCCCAGCTCTGCCACATATGCTTATTGGTGTCCCAGTGGGGCTGCTAAATGGGACCTCTGGCACCACAGCTGACTGTGAGTTCTCCGTAGTAGTGCTGTTAAAGTGTGTGAGCACACAGCTAAATTGTGTGACCCCCCAGCAAACTCCACGAACCAAGTGGGTGTAACTCTCCCACAATTACTGCAGAAGTAACACCACAAATGGAAGGGGATGGGGGAAAATCTATCAATCAATTAAAACAACAAAAAGAATCAAGAAAACCCCATCTCACCTCTTTGAAAAAATGGGAAGATTTCTAGAGAAGATAAAGTTCTCCCTCTAGTGGGGTTAATTGGAAAACTAGAAGACATACAGAAACTAGTGCCCAGGGACTCTGAGACTCGGTGGTTAAAGTTTAAGACTTAAACCCTGAGTTATTATTTAATTCTGCTCTTAGAATAAAATCCTCATTTCTTTGATAATTTGTCTTGGCAACTAGCTATTGTTTAATTGTTCTCCAAATGCACTATTTATGTTTTATAATGTATATTCCTCTGCTATTTTTATCAGTTAAGACAAAAATTTCAGTATGAATTCAATTTTATTCTTATGGTGGGGCATTGTTTATCATCATAGTTGTAGCGAGTGTGCTAAGGAGACTCTTTCCTTCATTTATTGTGCTTTGATTTCAAACTAAATAAGCTCAGTCAAGATTATGAGCTAAAGTGGCTGATGCTGTATGTCTTGTTAAAATGCCTGTTCCTGGTGAGAGGAGAAAGGACAGAGAAGCAAAATTCCATTTGCCATTTCATAGCAATGGCAGGCACTTACACAAAGCAGCTTGCAGCACACAAGTATGTGAAATTTTCCACTCATAGAATGGCTAGCTACTTAGGCTATTTTAAAAATCTTTTATTATACCACCGTGAGATATACAATTACAAAGATGTTAATGTCTGGGTTTTGACCATATAGTGATCCAGCACCCATCCCTCCACCAGTGCCCATTTCCCACCACCACTGTCCCCCTATTCCCTCCCCCATCCCCTAGCATGATTCTAAGACAGTTCTTTATCTCTTTTTCTCTTTCTCTTTCTCTCTTCCTTCTCCTACATATTGTGGATTGTAATACATACACTTAGAGGTTATCATGTGTATCTTTTGAACTTAGGCTATTTTAAATTTGGCACGTCTTCACCAAGCTTTGAGTTTTGTGCCAATATTTCTCCTTATTCTTTTTGTATGGTTCCCTGAACAAAGAAAATGTAATAAACACATTTCATTAGCCCATCGTGACATAAACAAAGCGTTGGCCCCCCTTATGCCCCTCTTATAGGACATAATATGCATCTTCACTTCTATATCTACTTCTAATGAACAAACCAAAAAACTTAACCAAAAAACACTTCCAGGCTTCATGACGTTCTGGAACTGGCTCTTATTAACTTGTAAGAGTCAACTGTTGCATTTTCAAGAATTTTGCATACTAGTTGTTATAAAATATTAAAACGTTGGGGCCAGAGCAATGGTCCAGCAGGTAGGGCGTTCGCCTTGCACGCAGCCGGCCCATGCCAACCTGGGTTCGATCCCGGCATCCCATACGGTCCCCGAGCAACGCCAGTAGCAATTCCTGAGTGCAGAGCTAGGAGAAACCCCTGAGCATCGCTGGGTGTGGCCCAAAAAAGCAGAAAACAAAACAAACAAATATTAAAAAGTTAATTGCATACACTTTTATAATTAAATACACTATAATAAAAATAAAGATTGTAGTTATTAATAACTCATGTCTCCCCTTTAACTTAGCTGGGTGTTCTAACGCCATATGAGCAGAACCCTTCATGTCATCTCTACCCCCTGTGCTGTATTTCTCTCCTCAGCTCTGATATGTCTTTCTTTCTCTTTCAGTGTCTGCTTCCCTTCTAGACCATTGCTGCAGCCCTGGAGTCAGTCTCTTCACTGTTTCTACAATGTGAATAATCAAGGCCAGCCTACCCATCCTTTGCCTTAGAGTAGGGTATTTCCCCCACCTTTGTTTGCCACTCCCCTAGCCCCCCAACCTTTAAACCATACCCTGAATACTCTGGGTTTACTCCTGACTCTGCACTTAGGGATCAGTCCTGGCGGTGCTCAAGGGACTATATGGAGAGCCAGGGATTGAACCTAGACCAGCCACGTGCAAGACAAGCATCCCACTTGCTAGACTATTCCTCTAGTAGCTCGCCTTTGTTTTTCTTTCTACTGGAAGAATCCCCATTAAATCTAGTAGCTCTGGGAAATTCTGAAGAGAATGCATTGGAGAAGAACCAGTGGAATTCTCAGAGTCCTGACTATTAGGTTAATAACTAAGGTTGAGAAGCACTTACCCCAGCCGGGAAGTGCTGACCTGCTAAAAGTAGATATTGGGGAACACCAGTTGGGAAACCTTTAGTCAGTTGAGGCCAGAATTCTGAATCTGGCCAGAGACTATAAATAGGTGCCCCAAGAGAGCATCCAGGAGGCCTTGTGATGGAGTGAGCAAGCGGCCCTTGGTGTCTGGGCCTTACGGCTAGTACTTGGACCCTGGAGCCCTCAATGCCTGGGATGGATAGCCAGCACCAGGGGGAAAGAAGCTGCTCCTGGTGCCTGGGTCTGAGGACCAGCACCAGAGCCACAGGCCTGGTACTAGTCCGAGGGCTAGTACCAAGGTTACAAGGCTACATGGCAACAAGGCAACAGGGCAATAGGCCCAAACAGCAGAGAAACAAAGAAATAGATTAGGAAGACAGAGTAACAGAGAAACAGAGGTAACAGGCCAAAGCAGTGAAATAGGGAAATAGAGTCAGGGACTAGATAAATAGAGAAACAAAGAGAAAAGAAACCCTGAAGAGAACAGCCCTGAACAGAAAGGAACTAAGAAAAGAGATCCTGAAAAGAGAGGTCCTGGAAGAGGACCTGAAAGGTGATGCTATGAACAAAGACCTCCGGAAGAGGAGGCCTGAAGAAGAGAGGAGTCTGAACAGTTGTCCTGAGGAAAGCAGCCTGCCAGAGACCCTGCAGGAAGAGAGCTAGAAGTCCCTGGAGAAAGGTTCCTGCATCCAGGAGCAAGGTGAAGCAAAAAGTAATGATTAAAAGTAACCTTCAGGAACCTCTGGCTTTGTTCTTTATTCTGTAGATGGGTCCGAAATGGTGTTAGCCTGACAGGCCAGGAGCTCTAATGGACTGTGAGTGCTGTTGGAGACCCTGCTAGACCCCTGCACCTGCTGCCATGTGTAGCTCCTGACACCCAAGTACTGTTAGGGCCATGGAATCCAGGTTCTCGTGAGCGTGGGGCCTTGAAAACCCCTTGAGGGGAGCAGCAATCCCCCTTCTTCATTTACTTATAAGCCCTAACAGGTAGAAAGAACCTCTGGCATCACAACTAAGTCTGTGTGTACTGGAAGTCCACCCACATCTTCATTCTGAGTACATTTGATTCATGAAGGCCCAGATAAGGAAAGGTTGTTGGCTCTACTGAATCTGACCTCTCTGTCCCAATAGATAAGATTTAACACTCTAGCAATGGTCCTAGATAAGGTGTTAACTCAATATTAACATGCATGGACAAAGGAAAAAGAGCCAGTGCAAGAAAACAAAACAGGCAGCCTTGTGATGGTATAGGGTGGAGGAAGCTTTCAAAGGTCAGGAAAGTGGGCTGGCTGGAATGGATATACTATGTATGGGCATGAGGACTTGTGGACATAATACATGCCAAGATCATAGGTCTGTACTGACCTGGGCCTCAGAACTGCTAACAAGTTCAGTTAGCTATCTCTATAGTCTGGTTGTCTCTACAGATGCATGGTACTATAGTGAGGATTATTTAGAGTTTTGTTCACTATTAGGAGCTGAATGAAAGGCTGAAGAACAATAGGGGTCAGTGGTGAGACTTTCAGAAGCATGGAGGTCTTTGTCTAGTAAAACTGAAATTACACCTAGTTGGGTCCCACTTCTCAAGTTATGAAGGTGATTATGGAGCTCTGGGGGAAAATGGTGGGTAAATTGGGAAGGATTCTATTCAGCTTGAAACGAGTACATATTTTTAAAAGTGGGTGATCAGAAACTATAGGACAACTGCTCCAGTAGAAATCCCCACCCCTTTCCCAGTTTCAAATCTGCACCAGTTTTCTGACCTGGAATGCTCTGGGTAATGAGGCATCAGGGTTACTAAATGGAGGTCTAAGAGGATGGTTCCTGCACAGTACAGCATCTACACACCAGGATGATTCAGTCCTCCAAAGGGACCTTCAGTCACTGCACTCTGGAAATAAGTTAGTACAAGGCATTTCAAGTAATGGTCGAACCCATGACTCCAATAGGCTTTAACACCCACACACCTAACATTTCCCAGGCTTCTCCTTATTAGCTTAGGGGCAAAAGAAGACAGTAAATGGAATCTCCCTAGGTCTGGCACCCTCCCTGTCCTCTACAGTAGGATACCGAACCCCTCTCCCATTTTCTTTGGTCTTAAAAAACATGCAACTGGAAGCAACACACTAGGCTTTTGACACTTTGTTCAACATGGTAAGGCCTGTCAAAGAGAGGGAAAGTAAAGCAGAAGTTTCTGAAAACTAAACATTCTGGCCAAGGAAACACATCAAACTAATATTGTAAGCCTGGATGATGGTTGGTGCAAGTGATGTCCTAGGGGTTTAGCTCTTCCATACCACAAAATCCTCAAACCGCAGTTGGGTGTCCAGCACATCAAGCTAATTCTAATGCTATGTGTCTGGGGAAACCAATAGGCTCCATGGAGTGAAGGTTTAGTCCCACAAAGCTGTCCACCCTCATCCAGCACATGTGTATCAGATACTAGTTGCAAACCTAGGTTATTACTGCTGCTTCTGATAGGCTAGCTGTAAATCAAAAGTTTCATATCAAGGGCAAGAGCAATAGTACAGTGGGTAAGTCATTTGCCTTGAATGTGGCTGACCTGAGTTCAATCTCTAACATCCCATATGGTCCCCAGAGGTGAGAGGAGTGAAGTGAGAGTTACAACCCTCTTACCTATGACACTTCTGACAATCAGTTTCCCTTCTTAGGGGTGTGATAATATATCTCATCAGCATATCAAAAGAATAATTATTTCTGAGTCACTTAGAAATTTCAAGAGGGTTTTAGGAGCTATGTCCAAAACATGTTTGAAGACCGAATATTATTTTTTGGATAAAAATCACATTTCATAAAAGAGGACATGAGGAAATGGAAACGCATTCTCTGCTAATGGATGGGGAGAATTAATATTGTCAAGATGGTAATACTCCCTAGAGCTTTGTACAGATTCAATGCGGTTCCTATAAGGATACCCATGGCATTCTTTAAATAAATTGAACAAACACTCCTGAAATTCATATGGAATAATAAACCCCCACGGATAGCTAAAGCAATCCTCGGGAAAAAGAAGATGGAAGGCATCACCTTTCCCAACCTCAAACTGTACTACAAAGCAGCAGTAATAAAAACAGTGTGGTACTGGAATAAAAACAGACCTGTGGATCTATGGAATAGAGTTGAGTATCCTGACACCCACCCTCAAAGACATGATCAGTTAATCTTTGATAAAGGTGCAAAGAGTCCAAACTGGAGTAAGGAAAGCCTCTTCAACAAGTGGTGCTGGGAAAACTGGACAGCTACATGTAAAAAAATGAATTTGGACCTGTGTCTAACACTCTGCACAAAAATAAGATCAAAATGGATTAAAGATCTCAATATCAGACCTGAATCCATAAAGTACATTGAAGAAAATATAGGAAAAAACCCTCCACGACATTGAAGCTAAAGACATTTTCAAAGGTGAAACACTATTAACAAAGCAACTAGAAGAAAAGATAAACATATGGGACTACATGAAACTAAAGAGCTTCTGTACCATGAAAGAAACAGTGACCAAGATAGAAAGACAGTCCACAGAATGGGAAAGGATATTCACCCAATACCCATCTGATAAGGGGTTAATATCCAGAATATATCAGGCACTGGTACAGCTATATAAGAAGAAAACACTCAACCCCTTAAAAATGGGGGAGAAGAGATGAACAGAAATTTTGACAAGGAAGAAATTCGAATGGCCAAAAGGCATATGAAAAAATGCTCCTCATCACTAATCATCAGAGAGATGCAAACCAAAACAACAATGAGATATCACCTCACACCACAGAGACTGGCCCATATTCAAAAGGGTAAAAGCAACAAGTGCTGGCGTGGATGTGGGGAAAAGGGGACTCTCATACATTGTTGGTGGGAATGTCGACTTGTACAACCTTTCTGGAAAACAATATGGACATTCCTCCAAAGACTATAAATTGAGCTCCCTTTTGACCCAGCCATACCACTCCTGGGAATATACCCTGGGAAGCCAAAAACACACAGTGGAAACACAATCCACACTTTGATTTTCATAGCAGCACTATTCACAATAGCCAGAACCTGGAAACAACCACTATGCCTGAGAACTGATGACTGGATAAAGAAACTGTGGTATATCTACACAATGGAATACTATGCAGCTGTTAGGAAAAATGAAGTTATGAAATTTGCCTATAAATGGATGGACATGGAAAGGATCATGTTGAGTGAAATTAGTCAGAAGGAAAGAGAAAGACATAGAATGACTGCATTTATTTGCATGACATAAATATATCAGGTGGTCTTACCAAAAGTGAAAATTACAGCAAATGTGAGGGAGTCAGAATCTAGGTAAGACAGAGTAGGGAACATGTGTGAATAAATGTCGAAAGGGCTGATACCAACATAGAACTGAGCATTAAATACCGGCAAAAAATGCACAGGATGGCTTCCAAGTGTATGTAGTGCAACCCACAATGTGTAGGGGAAGGAAGGGAGAGAGAGGGAGAAAAAATAGAAATAAAGAATCTGCCACTTAGGCAGGCTATGGAGGGGGAGGGTATTGGGGACATTGGTGGTGGGAAATGGGCACTGGTGGAGGGTGGGTGTTGGAACACTATGTGACCGAAACCTCCAAACATGAACAACGTTGTAATTGTTTATCTCACGGTGTTATATTAAAATCTTTAATTTAAAAAATCATGTGAAAAAAATCACATTTCAGCTCCCTGAGGATCTAAAGAGTATAAGGCCAAAAAGTCTCATGGTGTCTTTGTTTAATTCACCAGCCATCCTCCTGCAGCCCAGATGAATCCTGAAGGGGGAGAGGAGGCAGTTCAAAGCTCAACCCTAAATTTTTCACCATGTTATCTTCAGTGTATTCATTCAAGTATAAAGTATGTGCTCAGTGATTATTGAAGGAATTAAGTTCTATTGTCATGAGAAAAGAGGAAAAGAAACAATCATATGGAATAAAGAAGAGAGTGTATTTAAAGACTTACTCAAACTTATATTAACTTTCCTCTGCTATTAACTTGCTTCATAGAATAGTCCTGAGATCTCAATGAACTGTTGAATACCGTGTAGTGTAGCATATTGATCCGTCACATCATGACATTGTATTCTGGCAAGCTGAGTGAAAGGTGGTTGGCATGCTGAGGTCACATGTGGGGCAGAGGGTGTGAGATTTACTCTCCAAAGATTTAGTACCATCTACATCTATGAAATATTTAAAGATGATATTTGGTTAAAGGCATGTGGTAATATTTAATTCTTAAGTAAGATGCACTTGATTTCCTCGTGGACCCTTCAACACGGCAACCATGGAGCTGACCTCTGCTTGTTGGTAAGGGGCTTGACCAGCCCCCTGGCTGAGTCTAACATTACTCCAAGGATTCATTCACACGTTTGGGGGATGGGCCACGCTGGCCGGACTTGGAGCGGGACTTGGGATCCTCCGCTCTTTCCTCCACCTCCATGCCAGTTACTCCAGAAGAGAGACATGCCAGACCCACAGCTCTGTCGGCGCACGGCCGCTCTGCAATCACAACAGTCTTAGGTAGCACTAGATGTTAGGATCAGGTCATTCCCAGGATCTTTCATATTTATACACTGTATACAGTGCTAGGCAGTTTCTTTTTGTGACCGGTCATCCCAGTGAGCCTAGCAGGAAGCCAGAGCAACCCTTACACCATAAGGTCAGTCATTCTCAACATCCAGACTCTTAGCTCCTCAGAGTTCCACCCAAGAGAAAACCTGGTCTTTCCTTTTGAGTTTCAGCAGTAAATGCTCAAGATGAGAGCCTTTTACTGAGAGTATAGCACCTACCAGGCAGAGCCTGGCAAGCTACCAGTGTTTTATTTGATATGACAAAAAACCAGTAACAATTATGGACCTCATTCCCATGACCTGAAGGAATGGTTTGAGACTTTTCCTGTTCCTGGTGCAAGCATATGCCCCTGAAGTACATTTGCTTGCAACAGGATGTATGGAAATGTTACTGGTGACTGCTCGAGCAAATCGATGAACAATGGGAAGACGCATGATACAAGTGATACCCTTCAACACTGAAGTAAACTCATACTCTTGGATTAAGCAATAGGCAATGCAGTTCACTCTTAGAGTTATTGCTCTGGCTCACACATTGGGTCATATACAACTCACAATCTTCAAGTGGAGCTAGAGTAGGAATGAGTTTTAAAACTGGTCCAGGCTATGGTGCAATTTGCTCAGCACTAGAGAAAATAATTGATGTAAGATTAAGCATTTTTGTAAGAAAGTCTCTAAAGGTCATAGCAAACCTTATTGGGAATATCACATTACAGGCACTTGGGGTTAGAGCAAGATCACATTTCCACTGTAGAGAAATAAATATTACATTTAAAAAATCTCTATCAGTCTTGGAACATTATATGATTCATGAGATGAAACCCAATCAAACAACTTTGTAACTGTGTAATTCATTGTGATTCAATAAAAATAAATTAATTAATTAAAAATACTCTCACATGCCAGAAATAGTACAACAAGTAGGGCACTTTCCTTGCATGTGGCCAACCTGAATTCAATCAAGTACTTGATATGGTCCCCCAAACCCTTCCAAGAATGATTCAAGTGCAGTGCCAGTAGTAATCTATGAGCACCATATGATGTGGGCCCCAAATAAAATCAAAACAAAAAATTCCTTGCCAGGCACCTTAGTCCTAGATAATATGGGATCACAAGTAATCATTTTGCCAGAATTATTCACTGTGAACTGAATTCCATTAGACCCACTGAGTCACAATGTGTGCCCACTGATATCCTTCATGAGATAAAAATGGTGCATCAGGACGAGAATCAGCCTTAGTACAGGGGACAAACCTCCTCCATGGATCTGTGCTTCATACTCTCATGATGCCCATATCACACTCCTCAGTTCTCTCTCCTCTCCATAAGAGAGTTCATCCACTTGTGATGAAAAGCCAGAGCCGAGTCAGCTCCTTTTTGTAGTCACAAGACACCAAGTGCGGGCTGGAGTACAACTGGTAGGGTGTTTGCCTCTACATACCTGGGGTTTGATTCCTGGCATCCCATTTGGTCCCTTGGGCACCCCATATGGTCTCCTGAGTGCAGAGCCAGGAGTAACCCAGGAGCATTGGTGGGTGTGGCCCAAAATAAAGAAACAGAAAAAGGAAAAGATAGTCGGTTCTTAGGTTTGCATCCTACAGCAGTGATCTGACTCGAAACCAAACATCTCTACTAGACTGTCATCTGACTCCAAGACCCAACATTTCACTAGGCTGTCAGTGCCATGAGATGAGCAAGAACATCTTTGACTTTTATCTGCTAATATGTTCTTTGTGCCCAGTTCTGTGTCTCACATGGGTCTTTAATAGTATGTAGCTTAGGTAAACCTCCTTTAGTCAAGATTGTTCACCATGACTGTTGAATCTGTTTTGACTCTTTCTCTTGCATTCTTTCATTTCATCTATACTTTTATCCTGTGAGGTAGGAATTGCCATTAATTCTTATATTGAAGAGAGGCTATTAGCCCTTCACTTTTATCATTGTATACATCCACTGGTATGACAATTATTGCATGATGGAACCTGAATTATTTTCCATGTTAGACTTTGAGATATATGTGGATATGGAGCCATAGAAATTCACTATTTTATTCTTGTGTCCTTATGGCTAAATTAATGAATAAATTAGCTCCCAGAAATTAACTAGAGGGTTTTAAGCATTTTGTAATATTGCTCTTTTTAGTTGCAAGCGTATTACATTATATATCATTCTCAATTCACATGCACAGTAAAAGAAATGTCAGATCTTTTCATCTGAAGTTCATTAAGCATTACTATTTTCCCTTTTACAATCATCTTTGACTAGTAAACAAGCAATATAGTTTATAGGCTGGGCTATGCAAAGCTTTATTCCACATGACCCACATGCTTCTTTCATGCATTCCCTCTTCCTCCTCCTCTAAATTCAAATCAATTTTTTATGTCTGTCAAATACTAGTACACATTCTAGTGATTAACGACCCAGTGTTAATGTGATGAAAGAAATTAATTTTAGATGTGTTTGGAGTTTAGAAGTAATTTGTGTAAAAATAAGATCCTGCTGGGATACAACTCTTTTCTACCAATCTGAAATATGCTGCCCTGGAAAATGTGTTATTGGCACATTTATCATCGATCACAGCTCATTATTTTAAGAACTGACAATTGTGTCTGGTTGCACATTTATTAGTGAACTGAGCCTTAATCATATCTGTGGTTTAAGAGTTTCTGTCCTACTAGATTTGTGACTTTTTTTTACAGGAGAATTTTAAAAGGGAGAAATTTCCCAAACCAGGAAATGAAAAGGTGATAATTTTATAGAGTATTAAAAAGAGTTATAAGGACTCAAATACATAAAAAGATGGCTCTTATTTTATTTTTATGTTCTGATGAGCAAACTTGATCTTTTTTCTACTCTATTTAGTAGCTCTAAGCACTGTTATATTCTGAGACTGTAAAATTTTCTGCCTTCTAGAAATTTCATAATCCTGGAGTTTTTTTCCTTTGTTTGATTTGCTTTATTTTGCTTTTTTTCCTTCTGAATTTCCTTAAGGATCAAGTAGGTAAAACAATAATTTAGATATCAAAATGAAGAGAAAATATAGATTATCTAAAAGCTTATTTTTGAAGTGTTGCTCCTTAAAAACATTTTTCATCACTTATTCCAGCAAGTATTTGAGCCTTTACCATGTAACTTTCAGTGTGTTGGAGATATTAGTGAAGAAATCAGCTACAATTAAGTGCCTCAGGAGTCTGCATTTGATTAAGGATAGACACCAGATAATAAGCACAGTGTATAATCAAATTCTAAAGTGTCTTAGAAGGTGCTAAGTGCTATGAGGAAAATATAGTGAGATGAAAAGGAACAGAAGTGCTGGAGAGAGAGGGGCTACAATTCCGCCAGGTGTTATCATTGTTAAGAACATGGAAATTGGAACAAAGACTTAGTTGATGGGGCCTTAAAGGTACATAGAAATCTTCTAGTACAAGAAACCACTAGGCCCAATAGTCTGTGTTTGGGTCCCTACCAGGAATCTTCAAGAACCAGACATGAAACCAGTGTTGGGGAAGCAAATAGTTAGTAAGAAGGAATGTCACAGAGTGGGACCCTCCTACTCAGATCTGAGATCTTGTGTACCATTTCAAGACTTTTAGAGAAATGAGAAAACAAATCAAGTTAAGCCAAGGAAGAGGCAAATCTCTCACAAAGATCATAAGTGTCGAGTTAAATCCATACAGATTGTGGAGTGAAGGAGTTGACATAGGGCGATCAATTCAGATACATACAACAGTACAGGTGGAAGACAGTTGCTTAGACCAATCTCATGATACATGGGTGTTATTAGAAGGGACCAACGCCTGGATATGGCAAGTGTAAAAATAACATGTCAGACTAATATGAGCTGTGAAAACATGGAAGAAATCATGGATAATTCCAAGTTTTGGAGCCTTGGATGGAGGCTGATGAACTACTAATACCAGGTATGTGCAATAAACATGGCTGAGTTGTAGAACTTTTTTTTTTTTTTGCTTTTTGGGTCACACCCAGAAATGCTCAGGGGTTTCTCCTGGCTCTGCACTCAGGAATTACTCCTGGCGGTGCTCAGGGGACCATATGGGAT
>JAJIBD010003304.1:0-20607 GCA_021461705.1 Cryptotis parvus | reverse complement strand
TATGGGAGGTTAAACCGACATTTCTACAGGCCTTTAGATACCCCATGAGGTCAGTCTTTTTTCCCTAATACCATATAGTAATGCTCGACATTTTTTGATTAGCATTCTCATATGCTAAGTTTAGTTTTAGGATTTCTTGAGTGGTTGGGTCTTGAACCTGTCTTTGGATTGTTTCACATAATCTCCCCAACAAAATCAAAGTATGGTTCATCACGACCCTGGTAAATTTTTTGTATAGCTACCTAGAAATTCTGGGTCGGAACCTACTCTTTCCCACGCCTTTAATGCTGTCTCCCGAACGAATTTTAAAATAGGTTCAGGTAATGTCGCTTGTTTTGCTTTTGTTTTTCCATTCACCTTCACCTTTTAGCATGGCAAAAGTTATAGTATGGCCTGATTCCTTTTCTCTTAAAGTGTCAATATTCTGGTTAACCCCATCTGCATACCACATATGCCATTGCATGTACTGTGATTTGTTTAGACAAGTATCGGCTACCGTTTCAAAGTCTCCCAATACCCACTGACTACTTTCGCTCCAATCAGCTAAATATTTTAAAGTATAAGGACTTGATATTCCAAACCTGTCGCAAGCCTTCCTAAACGGGGTTATTGCCTCAATTTTTAAGTCTTCATGAATCGGTTTTACTTTATCTTTTAGATTGGTCATGAGAAAGATTGCTGGGCTTTGCTCTTTGACTCGAGCTAATCTGTTTCTCCCCTTCTTCCTCATCAGAGCTTGTAGTATCTGGCAGAGGAACATCTACCCCATTGAGGGTATTAACTCTGGGGGAGATTTTCAGCTTGGGAATTTGCCTCCTCTGGGTTTTTCCTGTTCCTCCTCTAAGTTATCAGCCACATTAGAATTCTTTTTTTAAAATTTTTTTTGCTGGGAATGTATACACCTTTTTCAAGTTTACAGTTTTGGGGCGTGTTTGTGAACGGCTTTTAGTTGGTTCACGCCTCAGTATTGGGTATGCGCTAGGTCCTGATTGATAAGTTATGAAATCAGAAATCTCCCTGCGTAACACATCCATTTCTTGGTTTAAGTTTTCAAGTTTCCTATATGTTTCTTCCTTTTGTTCTTTCAATCTTATGTGTAACTTCCAAACCTCCTCTTTCTGTCCATCTATTCTATCTCTCTGTCTGTCAATTTCTTCCTCTAAGATAATGCTGATTTTATCGATATCCTTCTTCTGCTCTTCAAACTTTACTTCAAATTTTAAATCCTGTTTAATAATTTTACTTTCCTGTTCTTCTAATTTTTCCTTGAATTTTAAATCCTGTTCTTCTAATTTTTCCTTGAATTTTAAATCCTGTTCTTCTAATTTTTCCTTGAATTTTAAATCCTGTTCTTCTAATTTTTCCTCAAATTTTAAAATCTGGTTAATAATTTTACTTTCCTGTTCTTCTAATTTCTTTTCAAATTTTAAACTCTGTTTAATAATTCTGTCCTCAAGCTTTAAGACCAGTCTACCTGTAGCTTTATGATCCTCACTTATTTCTTCAATCGCTGAGTAAATCTCGTCCCTTAAGATTGCATTCAATTTATTACTTTCCTCCCTCTCTCTCTATTAAACATTGTCCTTACGCAAAGGTACAGTTTAAAAATCGCAAGGGACCCAGATGATTTGTGAAAAGATAGAGTAGTTCTCAGAAAGGAACTTTTATAGACTGGGCTATGTATGGTTCCGAGCCAATAAAAGATACAATGTATCTATACCATGAGATATCCATCATTTTACTCACGGTTCGGAGGCAGATGATCTCTGTCCGATGATAATTAGACCAGACGATGTTCGTGTTGCCCGGCACAAGGGACGCCAAATGTCGGGCGCCCGCGGCGGTCCCCGACAGTGCCGGGAAGCGAAGTTCCCTTCTACCTCCGAGCCGGCGAGGAATGGATGAGCACTCAGGGATCCGATGAGGTTTTAAAAAGACTTTACTTATCACAGGTTCAGGCATACAAATCAGCAAAAGGAAAAACCCGATGCTTAGGATTCCAGGCTAGAACCCCAGCCACGTGTAGGCCAAGATGGCGACCCACCACGTGCAAAGGCTTTGGGAAAGGAGAAGAACACTTCCAAGCAGGGGCGACAGCTCACAGCGAGCACAGCCCCCAAAGAAGCGCGGGAGAGTGAAAACCGGCTAGTTTATATCCCTTCAACTCAGACCTTCCTCCCATTGTTATGGAAAGCAGGGAGTGTTAAATGTCCTTAGATAATCCCTCCCTGCACCTCACCTAGGCCCTTTAGTGTGCTAATGCAGCGGCCCTTAAAGGAGTCCTGCAACAGGGGTCTAAAGGAGTTAGGGGTCTAAAGGGGTTAAGGGGTCCAAAGGGAGTTAAGGGTCTAAAGGGGTTAGGGGTCTAAAGGGTTAAGGGGTCTAAAGGAGTTAAGGGTCTAAAGGAGTTAGGGGTCTAAAGGGGTTAAGGGTCTAAAGGGGGATTGAAGGGGTCTAAAGGAGTTAGGGGTCTACAGGGGTTAGGGGTCTAAAGGGGTTAGGGGTCTAAAGGGGTTAAGGGGTCTAAAGGGGTTAGGGGTCTAAAGGGGTTAGGGGTCTAAAGGGGTTAGGGGTCTAAAGGGGTTAGGGGTCTACAGGGGTTAGGGGTCTAAAGGGGTTAGGGGTCTAAAGGGGTTAGGGGTCTAAAGGGGTTAGGGGTCTAAAGGGGTTATGGAGATATCTGTCCCAGCGTGGTTCTAGCCCCAGCACTGTATAGCCACCTGATCACCAGCTCTGGAAGTCCTCTGCCAGTAATAGCCCAAGCACTTTTTTTTTTTTTTGCATCACACCCAGTGATACTCAGAGGTTACTTGTTGCTCTGCACTCAGGAATTACTTCTGGGGTGCTCGGGAGACCATATGGGAGGCGGGGATTGAACCCTGGTCAGCCACATGCAAGGCAAATGTCCTACCCACTGTACTATGGCTCCAGCCCAGCACTTCCGGGCCTAGTATGTAGCCATCAGGCCTAAGTGGGTGAGAAGCACTGGGCTTGACCCTTGGGCTCCTGAGCTCTGCCTAGAAGCCCCCTACCCAAGTAACTAGAGTCTGAGAGATGGCTGGGGACTGCCTTGCAAATTCGACCTAATTGCTGACCAATGAGTTGCTTGTGGTCTCAAAGTTACACTATTTGGGCCCCCGGCGTATTGTGTGAGCCCATAAACTTGTGTGGGACCCTTTTTGCCTGCCCCCTCCCCACCACCTATGTGCAACCCCCAAGTCATGGTAGCAATGATGCAGGGAAGGGAAAAGACAGAAGAACAAGTGTCATGTAAAGGACATGGAAAACTAGAAAACTGGGGGTGGAGAGAGAGCACAGCAGGGAGGCGCTGGCTGGTCTTGCAGGTGGCTGATACAAGTTTGATTCTCGGTACCTCGTTATAGACCCTGAGCCCTTCCAGGAGTGATTCCTGAGTGCAGAGCCAGGATTAAGTCCTCAACACTACCGGGTGTGCTCCTCCACCCCAAGAAAAAATTCCAAGTGGACTGGAGACATAGTTGAAAGGGCTGGAGTCCACGCTGGGTGTATAAGTGGTCTGGATAGGTATTGTCCCCAGATGTTGCACTGCAGCTACCCAGAGCCTCTGCATCTGCCCTGGATTGCCTCCTGCAGGTCACTTCGTAGATGGGGGTAGTTTTTTTATTCTGTACCGGCAGGTATAAATATTCTCTCATGCTACCACAAACATCGTGGGACTGACTAGCTAGATCTTACTGGCATATTTGCCTGGCCACGTTGGATTTCTAAGTAATTAGATCAGAGAGAAATGTTGATTGCCTCCAAGCAAGCAAGCATGACTCCCTGATAACTCAAAGGCAACTAAAATACAAAACTACCATGAAGTAAAAGATGAGACTCTTGTGAAAGCTTGGAGAAATATTTAACTGGCATTAGTATAGTTTTGGGTACAGAGACATGCAATCTCAGAAAACCCTTCTCTACCATATAAAGGCATTTCCAGGTAGATCTTAGTTCAAGACATTAGCATCTAAAAGGGCCTAGGTGAAGTGCTGGGGGAAATTACCTGAGGGCATTAGGACCCTGCCTGCTTCCCATAAAAGTGGGAGGTCTGAGTTGCAGGGGGATAAAACTAGCCTGCTTCCTTTCTGTGCTCTCTTTTTGGTCTCTCTCTTTTTGGGCTGCACTCTTCTTGGGTCAGCTTTCTCCCCCTTTCTGCTGGTGCCTTGTCTTTGTCTCCTCTCTACAGGGCCTTAACACATGGTGGCCGCCATCTTGGGCTACACGACGCCTGGGTCCTAGCCAGGAATTCTAAGCACAGGGTTTTTCCTGTTGCTGATTTGTATGCCTGAACCTGTGATAAGTAAAAGCATTTTATTTTTTATTTATTTATTTTTTGTTTGGGAAAAAAAAAAAAAGGTATGCTGAACCAGAGACTCTCAGACATGGGGCAGAGCTGCTCCTTACTCTCCCTGTGCCCAGTTGCTCGTGAGGCGCCCGGGAGGCATGGCAGGTTCTAGCCCTGGCCTGCCACCCCAGCTGAGCCTCACAACAAGCCAGATCACCCTCCCCTACTCCATGGGGCCCGCCATTTTCCACATCTGGACTTCCCCTTTCGTCACAACTCCACCCCAGCAGACCAGACTATCACAGCCCGGATCATCGACAGCCACCCTGCAGCAGTTTTTTTTTTTTTCAATCCGGCCCAGGTATGCTGAACCAGAGACTCTCAGACATGGGGCAGAGCTGCTCCTTGCTCTCCATGTGCCCAGTTGCTCGTGAGGCGCCGGGAGGCATGGCAGGTTCTAGCCCTGGCCTGCCCACCCCAGCTGAGCCTTACAACAATCCAGATCACCCTTCCCTACTCCATGGGGCCCGCCATTTTCCACATCCGGACATCCCTTTCGTCACAACTCCACCCAGCAGACCAGAGTATCACAGCCCGTGCTAGCGGCCCGTGGCGGTTTATCAATAAATGCTTTATTTAGAGGTGACTACAACAGTATGCCATCCGCATGGCAAGCCTGGCAAGCTGCTCGTGTAGTATTTGATATGCCAAATACCAATAACATTTATATTAGGTCATTCCCCTGACCTAATATAATGGTTTGAGGCTCTTTATGTTCCTGGAGCAAGCGGATGCCTTTGGGTTCTACTAGCATGAGACGGGACATATGGAGATATTACTGGTGCCCGCTCTAGCAAATAGATGATTAACGGGAAGATAGAGATAATGATAGCGATTTTTTTGTTTTGCTTTTTGGGTCACACCCAGCGATGCTCAGGGGTTTCTCCTGGCTCTGCACTCAGGAATTACTCCTGGTGGTGCTGGGGGATCGAACCGGGCGGCCACGTGCAAGGCAAATGCCCTACCGCCCTACCGGCTGGGCTATCGCTCGGGCCCCAAGTAAAGCATTTTAAAACCTCGCCAGATTCCTGCGTCTTTCTCTGTCCAGAGTCCACCGATCCCCTGGGGCAGAAGGGGATTCCTGATCCTGCTCCCGGATTTTGTGCAGATTTTGTGCAGGGCGCCGCCAGCATTTCCCCCGCAGCCAGACCCCCATCAGAAGTGACTCCTGAGCACTAAGTCCAAGCATTGCTGCGTGGGGTCCCTCTCCACCCCAGCCCACCCCACCTCAAACAAGTAAAAGAGGAGCCAGCGGCATAGTACAGCAGGCAGGGAGTTAGCCTGGCAGGCGGTAGACCTGGGTGGAACCGCATCACGGCATATGGTTCCGTGAGCCCACCAGCAGTGATCCTTGAGCCCAGAGCCAGGGGTAAGCCCTTAGCACTGCCGGGTGTGGCCCAAAAACCAAAGGAAAAAAAGAATGAAAGGAAAAGGATAAAAAGAAACAAGAGAGTAACTGAAAAGTCCTAACCATTCCTAAGTGCAGCTACTTAAAGCCCACGTTTCTTTCTGCGTCAGCTGGTGTGCTCTGGGTGTGGCCGGAGATGGGGGTGCAGGGAGGGGTTGTGTGAGCCGATGGCCCCTGGGGCACTGTCGGAACCAGCAGCAGCTGCGCCAGCTGTGGGCTTCCCGGCCGCCCTCTGCGCCCTCCTCCGCGCTTTCAACAGCCGGGTCCTGGAGGCCAGACAAGCGGGGCTTTGTGCGCCTCCACGCAGGGTCAGCGCCCCTAGAGACGGGGCATGACTCCACTTCCTTAAATAGCCGCCTGGGAATGAAATGAGTAACCGTGTCTTTAATTAGCCGGACCCCAGCGGCCCCAGAAGGGCTGGTCAAGGGGAGGCCAGCGTCAGTTCAGCTGGGCTGGGACTCAGTTGTTGGGGGTCACTGAGCGCTTTTATCTTCCTCTCTCCTGGGGGCTGTCCTGGCTCCAGTCCTGCCTGCCTGAAGGGCTGCTCCAGGTGGACAGATGCAAGGGAAGGGGCAGGAAGCGAGAGCCTACGAAGGGGAGGAGGACAGGCTTCTCAGGGGGAGGGGACCCAGCTGGTCACGCTGAGTCGACCAGAAACATTGGACAGTGTACAGTAGTAGAAGACCAGACACATCGCGGACACACGACTCATTTACATGTCATAAAGGCATCAGCACAGGGCAGCGTTCTGAGGACGCGACTCAGTGCAGGAGCTCGAGCTTTGCGTGTGTGAGGCTGGGGGTTGGATTCTTGGCACCAGACACAAAAATTGGTAAAATTGGTAATATGAATCAAATTTATTTTCTTTCTTTCTTTCTTTCTTTCTTTCTTTCTTTCTTTCTTTCTTTCTTTCTTTTCTTTCTTTCTTTCTTTCTTTTTCTTTCTTTCTTTCTTTTTCTTTCTTTTCTTTCTTTCTTTCTTTTCTTTCTTTCTTTCTTTCTTTCTTTCTTTCTTTCTTTCTTTCTTTCTTTCTTTCTTTCTTTCTTTCTTTCTTTCTTTCTTTCTTTCTTTCTTTCTTTCTTTTCTTTCTTTCCTTTCTTCCTTCCCTTCCTTCCTTCCTTCCTTCCTTCCTTCCTTCCTTCCTTCCTTCCTTCCTTCCTTCCTTCCTTCCCTTCCTTTTTTCTTTCTTTCTTTCTTTCTCTCTTTCTTTCTTTCTTTCTTCTTTCTTTCTTTCTTTTCTTTCTTTCTTTCTTTCTTTCTTTCTTTCTTTCTTTCTTTCTTTCTTTCTTTCTTTCTTTCTTTCTTTCTTTCCTTCCTTCCTTCCTTCCTTCCTTCCTTCCTTCCCTTCCTTCCTTCCTCCTTCCCTTCCTTCCTTCCTTCCTTCCTTCCTTCCTTCCTTCTTCCTTTCTCTCTCTCTCTCTCTTTCTTCCTTCCTTCCTTTCTTCCTTCCTTCCTTTCTTCCTCCCCCCTCCCTCCCTCCCTCCCTCCCTCCCCTCCTTCCTTCCTTCCTTCCTTCCTTCCTTCCTTCCTTCCTTCCTTCCTTCCTTCCTTCCTTCCTTCCTTCCTTCCTTCCTTCCTTCCTTCCTTCCTTCCTTCCTTCCTTCCTTCCTTCCTTCCTTCCTTTTTGTCTGTCTGTCTTTCTGTCTGTCTTTCGTTCTGCCTTTCTGCCTTTGTCTTTCTGTCTGTCTTTCTTTATGTGTTTCTGTCTGTCTTTCTTTTCCTCCCTCCTCCCTCCCTCTTTCCCTCCCTCCCTCCCTCCCTCCTCTCTCCTCCCTCCCTCCCTCCCTCCCCCCTCCTTCCTTCCCTTCCCTCCCTCCCTTCATTCCCTCCCTCCCTCCTTCCTCCCTCCCTCCCTTTCTTCTTCCCTCCCTCCCTCCCTCCCTCCCTCTTCCTTCTTCCCTCCCCTCCCTCCCTCCCCTCCTCCCTTCCTCCCTTCCCCTCCCTCCCTCCCTCCCTCCCTCCCTCCCTCCCTCCACTCCCTCCCTCCCTCCCTCCCCTTCCTTCCTTCCTTCCTTCCTTCCTTCCTTCCTTCCTTCCTTCCTTCCTTCCTTCCTTCCTTCCTTCCCTTCCTTCCTTCCTTCCTTCCTTCCTTCCTTCCTTCCTTCCTTCCTTCCGGGCCAGACCACACTCAGCCATGCTCAGGGTTTACTCCTGGCAGTGCTCAAAAGGCACTTCTAATGGAGCTCATATGTGGTGCTGAGGTCAACCAAGTGTAAGCAAGCACTTTAACTCCCATTCTAGCTCTCTGGCAGATATGTCAATAATTTAAGTCCCTATTCCTAGCCTCAAACTCTCTAAGTAGTATCCACATGGACAGTGCAGAGGTGCGCCTGGGAGCCTCTCCCCTTTCCTCCTTCTTTCCTCATACCCTGAGACTACTCTGACCTTTTTCCTTCATCACCCCGCCGCACCCCTCTGTTAGAAGGTTGCTCTGACCTCTGCATTTTGTCCACTTCTGCACTTGACCAGAGCTTCCTGGCTGCCTACTTGCTTTCTTCAGTTCGCCCATGTATGTGAAGGGAAAAGAATTCTGTGAGGGAGACCTCACAGGGATAGAGGGGAAGAGGGATAGAGGGGAAAGAGTAAGTAAAAGCCCCTTTGGAGCTGGTGAGGGGGGCTGAAAGCAGGCTGGGGATTCTTCTAGGCTAATCCTTTACCTTCCGCCACTCAGATTTATTTAATGCTTGAAGTGAGTACACAGGTATAGTGACGTGGGGGTGAAGATGCTGAGGTGCTGAGGGGCCGCCCAAGTAGGGTTTTGAAACTAGGAGTTAACCAAAGAGACAGGAATGTCCTCTCAGAAGGAACTGGAGTTGCTGGGATAAGACAAATGAAGGTGGAATGCTTGAATTGTGCCAGGATCTGCCTCCTTTGCCCAGCTCCTAACAACCTCCAGACTTTCTAGAAATGGGAATGAAAAAGAGTTAGGAGCTGACCCTTTCAGCCTCTCATGTTGGAATCTTAGGGTCTTTCCAGGCCCCGATGAAGGCCTGGCTCTTGTGAGGCCCAAGTGCCTGTCTCAGGTGAGAGTGCGGTGCAGCCTGGCCCCAGCCCTGGGGGTAAGTTTACGCTCTTCAGAGGAGGGGAGCACCAGGCAAGTCTGGGCTGGGCAGGGCAGAGACAGGACTGACTTGGCCCAAACCCACCTTGGCACTCTTCAGAATGAAGCAGAAAACTCTCTCTCCCAAACCCTGGCAGCTTCCTGTTCACCCTCCACCCCCGCACCTTGAGTTTATACTCCCAGAGCCTGGCCGCCAGCACCCCCAGTGGCCTCATTTCTTCCCTCCCCCCTGTCTCTTACCTCACATACCTATTTCTGCTGCTGGGATTTGAAGTGTCACCTTGTTCTGAACTATTGTTTGGGGGCTGTTGAGATTTATTGGGGTGGTGTTGCTAGGGGAGACAAGGCCCTGAACATTCTAGAAAGCAGCCTCTGAGGCAGAAAGCGTGGCCCCTGCATTCCTGTGTGCAGACTCTTGTCTTGGGCCACTGAGCACCTGGAAGCAAGAAGTGACATGAAAATGGTTAAACAGAAGCAATTTTATTAGAGCAATGGAGGGAGGGGAGGGAGGGAAGGATGGAAGGAAAGAAGGAAGGGATAAGAGAGAGTAATAAGGAGAAACGAGAAAGCAGAGCCAGCAATGGAGTCAGGACACTTGCTTAAGCTGACCCAGGTTCGATCCCCAACACTGAGCATGGGTCCCTGAGACCCTCTAGGAGTCATTCCTGAGTATAGAGTTAAGAGCCAGCCCTGAGTACTGCTGTGTTCCCAAAACAATAGAAAGCAAGTAAGCAGTCGTGGGAGCTGAGTCCCTGGGGTGGGTAACCCGCAGGGCATGGCCTGTGTACTCCTTCCCATGCCTGTCTAATGAGGGGAGGTGAGCAAGCACTTTTCCCTGCTCCTCAGTGAGTCCAGTGAGGCTATTCCCTGACCTGCCGGCAGAGAGGATTAAGGCGGCTCTCACAGGACCCTTTGGGCTGCAGGCCTGGCCTCCTGGCCTGCATCATGGGGGGGTCTCTGAGCTTTCCTGCCTGTTTCCCCTTCCTGAGTTATCTTCTACATCACATGGGTCGGCAGCATCCATATCATTTGGGAACCCATTAGGAATGCAAATTCTCGGGGGTTTTACCAGCCCTGGGGAACAGGATGTAGGCCGGGAACAGAATGTGGGCCTCGGAACAGGGACTCTGGACAAGCCCTTTGGTCATGCTCAGTTGGCCACTACATCCCCCACCGCTGGAGTTGGACTTGTGGGCACATGGGCTGAGCCCCCAGTTTTAGCCTGGGATGGGGGCGGGCTACCCAGGTTGGGAACTACTGTTTAGTCAAGGGCCTGGCGTGTCTGCACCAAGTGCCATCTGCAGACAGCGACTGCTCCGGGCCCCGTTCAAGGTCCCAGCTATGCTCAGGGCTTACTCCAGGCAGTGCTCAGGGTCACACCTAATGGAGCTCATATGTGTGAGCTTGCACACAGACCAAGTGCAAGCAAACACTATAACCCCTGTTCTAGCACTCTGGCACATACTTAAATAATTTAAGTTCCGTATTCCTGAAGTCTTAAACTCTCTAAGTAGAATCCACACGGACAGTGCAGAGGTACATGCTGGAACTTCTTCCTATTTCCCCCTTCAGAGAACCTCCGGGTCAGTCCCCAGCCCTGTCCTCAGGCTACCTGGGAACCACTACCTTTGAATTCTCCATGGCTGGCTCCCACATGCTGCCCCTGAGCCATGGACTATGGCCCGGTAAGGGCAATAGGAATTTTCACTCAGGGACTTTCTGTGGCCACAGCCCGGAGCAGGGGAGGTTTTCAGGTCAGGCAGCACAGTGCCCCTTGGACTTTTCTCCTAGGGGCCCTGAGAGCTGGAGGCTGCACTGGGTCCTGTAGAAACTGTAGCCCAGGAGATGTGGAGCAGGAAGCTCCTTATTGAGTGAAGCCCAGCAGGCAGCACCAGACTGGCATGGCTGTGTCCTGGAGAGGTGAGCTCGGAGCTGTGCACTCTCTGTAGGGGTCCCAAAGGCTCTTTGTAGGGGTGTTAAAGAGGAAGGGGCCTCACTCCCCTGACATAGTTGCTGGAGAGATGGCAGGAAACTGCTCATAGACTACCCACCCAGGCCCTGCGGTTTCCTGGACATCTGGAGTGTTCACAAGCCTCTCCGCCCATGGCATGTGGGGATTTCTCCCCTCCATTGAGCAGGACATTTTGCAATGTAGGTGTTAGGAACTTCAGAGCATGTGCAAAGGGCTGGGAGCAGGCAGGTTTGGAGTCATTCCTGCAGGAACACCTCCCCAACCCGAATCACACACCTGCCTGCTGGAGCCAGGCCAGGGAGGCCAGTGTGGCCATTGCCGGTCCTGCGAGGGCCAGGGTGCTCTGTAGGGGGATGCAGCGGAGGCTTTGGTTGTGTCTGGGTGACCAGATGTCCCACGCAAGTGACCCTCCAGTTCCGTCCATCTCACTTCTGCTTCCCTGCCCCTGCTGGTCACCTGGATGGCTGGACAGTCCTCTGGGAGGACAGAGCTCCTGCTTATGAGATGCAGCGTGTGTATATGTGTATGTGTATATATTGGGCAAGCCAATTTTATTCATTCATTTCTTTTGTTGTTGAGAGGCCATAGCTGGGGTACCATGTGGTGCTGGGGATGAAAGCAGGGGGCTTCCTCAGGCCGATCCTGCATTCCGGCCTCAGAGCCCTTCCCTGCTCCCCAAAAACCAGGCCTTTAGAAGCAGGCACTCATCAGACAGCTGAGGTGGGAGGCGGATGATTGGATTTGCTATATATAGCAAAGAGTCCGTTTCTAACAGTCGCTTTGATATGCTATTTTTTCCCCAGCGCTCAGAGCACCATGCAATCTAATTATGCCTGTAAGCATTTATTTTTATTGCATCTCCCTCTCTCTCCTTGGGGTCAGGCATGAGCGGCCGCCAGATTCTCTCCTCTGCTCTTTTCGACTCTCCCCAGTGCCTGGCTCTGCGCCTATTAGGAGACAAGGCCCAATCTGTGATCCTGACTCTGGTTCCTCTCGGCCTGGCATAGGTGGAGGGGATGCATGCGTCTGCTCTTTGCAGTAATGTTCTGCTTGGAAGGCAACCTTCTTCCTCTCACGGTGGCCTGGCCATCAGGGAGCAAGGCAGAGATATCTCCTCACCACGTTTCTCTCTCTCTGGGCGGGAGGGACCTGGGTAAAGCAGCAAATTACCTGCATGTGTCCATTAGTGTCCGCATGTGTGTGTCTCCGTGGTGGCTTGAGATGAAACAATGGTGAAACGTTTCAGAAATCGGGGTGGGACATGATAATGTTTCAGCATCTGTACTGCAAACCGTAATGCCCAAAAAGGAGGGATGGAAGGAAGGAGAGAGAGAGAGAAGTGTCTACTAAAGAGGCAGGATGGGGGTGGAAGGAAGGAGAGAGAGAGAGAAGTGTCTACTAAAGAGGCAGGATGGGGCTGGGGTGGGGGTTAGTAGGAGGGAAAGTGGGGACATTGGTGCTGGGAAATGTGCACCGATGGAGGGATGGGGTTAGAACACGGTATGACTAAAACCCAGTCATAAACGGCTTTGTAATGTTCTATCTCATGGTGATTCAATAAAAAAATTGAAAAAAAAAAGGGGGGACGACTAGGCAGCTGGAGACACAGTACACTGGGCAGGATGCTTGCCTTACATGTGGTTTCCTGACTCCCCATCAGGAGAGACCCCTGAGTGCAGAGGCAAGGGTGAGCCCTGAGCACCTTCTGGTGTGTTCCCGCACCCAAGAGCTGTGCTGAAAGGAGCTCTGCAGTCTCACCAAGTCTCACTTCCTGGCTGGACAGACCATCTTCAGTGTGTTTGGAAGGGGTTATTGAACAACGAAGCTTGTATCTCTGAGGTTAAGGACTCAGCTGTAAGTGGGGCTGTCAGCCAGGAGCCTGAACTACAGGACTGGTGGCCATGTGACCCCTCCAGGAAGTGCCCATAACACTCAGATTTATACCTTTGGGATCTGGCACCAGGCTCCTAACTCAAGAACCTTTTGCTCATGCTGCTGATCTCAGTGGACAGTGCTTGCCCCTAGCCAGGCTGTCAGGTCCTGGTAGGGATGGGGATGGATCATTTATTTTCCTTACATTGCCATGGCCCGGCCAATGTTTGACTAAGAGCAAGTACTCAGTGGCTACTTACTGAGCAAATGGATGCTGGGTAGTGCTCTCTCTACATCCCTGCCATCCCCTTGCATTTAAGAAAAGTTATTGAGTGCACCTACATGCCCCTGCTCTGATCCAGTTTCTTGTGATCATGAAAACACAAAAATCTATCTCTGGCCTTATGGAGTGAGATTACATTATAGTGGGATGACAGATAAGCAATAAATAGAAAGACGAAGAAATAAATAAGTTAGACTTTGCTACAAGGTAAAAAATGTTCTGTGAAAGCAGGAAAGGAGATTTTAAGTGTGGGGTTGGGACTGGTTGTGGTATTACATAGGGAAGGAGGCATTTGGAATGGCTGTGTCCCTCATCATCTCCCATGGTATTTTAGCTGATGGCTTCCTTTTGTGTAATTGCTT
This sequence comes from Cryptotis parvus, assembly GCA_021461705.1. Lineage (NCBI taxonomy): Eukaryota > Metazoa > Chordata > Mammalia > Eulipotyphla > Soricidae > Cryptotis > Cryptotis parvus. The sequence goes on along the minus strand of JAJIBD010003304.1, from coordinate 7,283 downwards.
GTTCTTTTACTTATATAAACACAAATATACAATACATCCCTGTGGCACAATACACATGTACACACGTGCACATATATACACATACACATATACACAGAAACCTACACAATACATGCTGGCTTGCACACGTACGTGCATATACAAAGAAAGTATAGGCACATATATAGCATGCATTTGCACATACACATACACAGACATATATGTATACAATTTATACACACATGCACACATGTAAACTAACATGTGCATACATATACATATGGTACCTTTGCTGATACTCCTATTTTTTGCGTTCAATAAAAAAGCCAAATGAATGAGTACTCAGGAACTGATAGGCTGAGGAGCATTTTTTCTTTTGGATTACTCTTTTTTTCCTTTTCTGCAGAAATGCAGTTTCTCATATTGATTCTTTTCTATGCCTTTCTAACTGATCTTCTCAATAGGCATCAAATATCTTCGGCTGCTTGATGAAGAGCATTTACCCTGATGGAGAACATTCAGCTTTAGGGCCCTTCTGCATTAGTGGCCTTTAAGAAAAGGATAGCAGCCACTCCCACGGTATTCAGCAGAGACAGAGCTTTCCATGGCTAAAAGACCTGCTTTTCTAGGTGTCAGTTGATGCTTAATCTGGCTAAGCAAGCTTTGCTTAATGTGTTTCTTTGAGAACTGTTGAATGCTTTGGTGTCCCTCAAGTGTTGACTAAAGTGGCTTTACAGAGGTGGTGCTATGCGGGGGCCAGAGAATGCTATGCATGGGATTAGGGCAGGCAAATCCCTGCTTGGGGGAACCAGGTGCAGGGGCTGGTAGCAGAAGTGTGTGGGCTGGGCCTCAGCATTGTTTCAGATCATCTGGGGAGAAGACTTCCCTAAACCCTTCTGACTCTTCTTCCTGGAAAAGTGACAATCCATCTTTTTTTTTTTTATTTTTGTTCAGAACATTTTATATATATATATTTATTAATATATATATATATTAATAAATATATATATTCCTTCCTTCCTTTTTTTCCTTCCTTCCTTCCTTCCTTCCTTCCTTCCTTCCTTCCTTTCTTCCTTCCTTCCTTCCCTCCCTCCCACCCCTCCCTCCCTCCCTCCTCCTTTCCTTTATTCCTCCCTTCCCACCCAGATGTATTCAAGGCTTACTCCAGGCTCTGTGTTCAGGGATCATTTTCCTTTGATACTGGGGAGCCATATGCAGTGCCAGGGATCAAACCTGGCTCAGCAAATGCCTTGACTCCTATCCTGTCTTTCCAGACACCCTATGTCTCAGTATCGCCTACATTTGAGAGAGATCATCTATATCTGCCCCTCTCCCTATTGTCAATGTTCATGTTTCTGGTATATAAAGTTATAATACCTGCACCATTGCCATAGTGCCAAAGATGCTCTACCACTATCTTTATGCTTCTCTTTATTTAAAATTTTATTTATGGCTTTTATAAGTCTAGTATCAACATTGTTGTTACATACATGTCGACTCCCAGAGTGCTGGGATCCTACCACTGTTCTCATCTTATCTTTTGCTGAGAAACTTGCTAGAATCTTATAACTCAGAGTTCCTCTGTGCTGTGCTGAATCTTGCTGGAAAATTTAGAAGAGAATAATAAAAACACGATGAATAAAATTGCTTTTATTTATGGATTCCTAGCTCTGTGTCGGCCTCCAGGTTTGATTCATATGGAACATCTTGATTTAATTCCCATAGCTGTTATGGGAGGTAAGAGCCCATATCCCATATGATGGCCAAGGAGAGGGACATGGTAGAGAGCCCTGTTCAGTCTGGGTTGACCAGATGGCCAAAGTCAAGTCAAAGTGAAGGTATGATTCCAGTTCTTTTTTGACTCTAAAATGTAGCTTCCAAACTATGAAAGAAGGGAATGATATTTTTATTGAACAATACGGGATTTCTTTAAAGTGGTAGCTGCAGAAATGGTAGAAGGAATGAGTGCAGGGAAGTGCTGCATTCGTGTGGCACGTGGGGCACAGTGACGCTAAAAGAGACAAAAGGGTTATAGTGACAGCGTGTGAGGCCGATGATGAGGATCAGCAAGTCCAAGAGAGGAGGAGTAAAAATGAAAAAATTGACTCAGTGAGATTATGGAGGGGAGGTGTCACAAAAATGTCAAGATTTCTGATATGAATACCTTTCTTGGAGGGGGTCGACACTCCTGGCTTTGCTCAGGGGTTACTCCTGGCTCTGTGCTCAGGGGTATCACTCCTGGTGAGGCTCAGGGGACCATATGACTCTGAGTTTAAACCAGGACCAGCTGCCTGCAAGGCAAGTTTCTAACCATCTGCATATAATGTGTATACCAAGGTTGTTTCTTGCATCATGGAAAGTGTCTTATTTTAGTTTACTGTTCATGTGGCAGGGCAACAGTGTTAGCTAAATTAATTAAAGGTGGGCCACTGGTGGTATACACTGACATCAACATGTTAAGCTTTGTTTGTACTGAATCAGTAAGTCATTGATGGCTCACTCTGCCCCATGCTGAGGCAGGGCCCTGGGGGATGAGTGAAGAACACCCAAGACTGAGTTTCAGACTTCCTTCATCTGCATCAAGGGACTCAAGTCCTGGGAAAGGGACTGATTGAATTTTCTCTTCTCCTCGGGAAGCTTCTTTGAAGAGAGAGGCCTGCCCGGGCAGGCATGGCTAGACCTCACTGGTCTCAGGAGCTTAGAGGGCTCTATTCTGACTTTGTGCTCTTAAGAGACATTTAAAATAGTCATCTAGGGCTATTGAGGAGCTTAACTGGCTGAACACATGCTTTGTGTTCAGGAAGACTGGGTTTGATCCAGCATGGTTCTATGGTCCTCCAAGCACCCCCACGAGTGACCCCAAACACCAAGTTGGGGTAGCCCTTGAACACAGCTAAGTGTGAACCCCCAAACAGAAAATAGACTCATCACAATAAAACTACAGTCTTGTCCAGGTCACATAGGCTTGATTCCCTGAAGTCTCATGAGTGATTTCACAGCAGCGGCATTGGATGCCTGAGGCCCTAGAGAGGTCTCTCCTGCCCACAAGTGTCCCAGACCTCACCTGTGTGCTACCGTCCCGGCCAGGTGGCCTTGCACCTGTGCCCTCTCACACCTGTCTTTCCAAGGGTCATGTGATGGCACATGGCGTGGGTGTGAGAATGTTTATACTTTCCTTTCTCTCTCCACCTGCTAAGTCTCTTGTTTACTTTGCAAGAGTAAAGACTCCCTGTCTGCCACCCTCCCTCTCTTTTTCATACACATACACACACAGGCACAGGCATAGGCACGTTATCACACAGACATGACACATGCAGGCACATGAGTGCACATGTGGAAACATAAACAGCGTGCACATACACAAAGGCTCATACATGCATGTGTGACACAGGGCATGCATGCACCTACACACAGCACACACATACACATGTACATGGACACATGAGGGAAACATACAAACGCATGGACTCAGTAGACACCTGCATACACAGACACACACATGCACATACAAAACACATACACACATGTACAGCTTGTTTGCCTCTTTCTTGCTTCTGTGATCTAGGGTGGAGGTGATAGAGGGGCCCATAGACCTGCACTGATACCCACCATTCTCCACCCAAATGCTCTCCCCCAGATCCCTTTCCTGAATTCTCTCCATGAAGTCAATAACCAGATTCCTAAGCAGCGATTGATGATCTTCTCCATTCTATTCCCCGATTCCCTTTCCTCTGGCTAGCCTGCCATCTCTCTCCACACACTGGTCTTGGAGCACACAGGCAGTCTGGAAAGCAAATCGCTCAATCAGATTACAGGAAGATTTCAAGTTCATTGAACAGCCGCTGTTAGTAGATGCTATGAATATCACCCTCCAACTTCCTGATACCTCCCTCCTCACTCACCATCAATTCTGGGTTACAGACAGACTCATTACAGTCCCGCAGGCCTGCCAGAGCTATTTTGAGCTCAGACTGCTCCTTCTCCTTGAGGGGTCTTTCTTTCTACACCTTGTTTCTTTCCCAACCAGTCATGGTCTGCAGTTGTCAGTCTGTCTTCTCCCTGATTTAGAGGACATGTCAGTTCTATGAGGAAAGAGATGAAAGCCTGGTGTAGCATAGCTGCTCAATGCCTGCTAGTTGAATTTGTAGAATTGAATGAATGAATGGTTGGGGAAATAAACGAGTATTTTTCATAAAATTTCTCTGTAGTACCTTAAAAACAAATTCTTAGGCTCAGATAGTACAGAAGTGAAGGCCAAGCCTTGCATTCAGCCAACCTGGATTCAAATCCTGGGCAACATGTATAGTTCCCTAAATATCACTAAGGATCAGTCCTGAGCAAAGAGTCAGGAATAGCACTTGAATAAGAAGGGTGTAACTAAAAAACAAAAGTCCGTGGGGCTAGGGGAGTTAGCTCAAGTGGTAGAACACATGCCTAGCCTTGAGTTAGGCATGTTCAAAGCTTTGAGTTTGAGTCTTTGCATCACATGCCTCTAATCTCCCCACCCCTGCACCCCAAACTCTGTGTATGACTCTGGTGGTCCCAGAAACACTCTAAACAGCACCCTTAGTCTTGTACTCTGGTTTGAGCATTGCTAGGAATGTTCCCAGGGTCCCAATCCCTGTGGGGCGTGACCTCTATTAAAAAAAATCCTTGGAGGGGCCGGAGCGATAGCCCAGCGGGTAGGGCGTTTGCCTTGCACACAGCCGGCCTGCGCCGGCCTGGGTTCGATCCCGGCATCCCATATGGTCCCCTGAGCACTGCCAGGAGTAATTCCTGAGTGCAGAGCCAGGAGTAACCCCTGAGCATTGCCGGTGTGTGACCCCCCCAAAAAAAAAAAAAAAAAAATCCTTGGAGAGCCAGAGAAGCAGCTGAGAACAACAGTCAAGTACATGCTTGCATGCATAAGACCTGGGTTCAATCCCTGACACTGAAAAAAATTCCAGGTGAAGATGGAATGCCTAAGACTGACGTTTCACACATGGACCCTGCATGAAGCTAAACCTGGGATGTGGGAGAAAGGGGTGAAATTTGCGCAGGTGGACATGGCTTCAGGTGACTGACAGAATCCCGACAGGCCCAAAAAGAGAAAGAAGGATCTCTAGAGCAACACCGGGTGAAAAGAGCTGCTTGGGGTACCTGAGGAGCTTGTCTTACACACAGAGCCAGGAATTAGAGTCCTGATCACCACTGGGTGTGGCCTAGCCACCCTCCCAAGCAAATAATAAACAAACAAACAAATAATAAATAACATGAATCTCTACCAAGAGTGGTAGGTAGAAAGGAAAGAAAAGAGAAAAGTCGTCTGTAAAAAGTGTTCAAGGGCAAAAAGAATCTCTCTTGGTGAGGACTGGAAAGAACCAGAAAGGACATTTGTTGTTCTTTGGGTGTCCTGGCTTCAGCAAGACCTGTCTTGACCACAGGGCCTAATGTTTTTAATCTCTATTACATCCCCCATTTGTATGAATGTCAAAGCTTTTTATCTCTGTCAGCAAAGGAAGCTAATTTATTTGTGGCTCTCTTATTCATGACCTCGTCTTGAGTCAGCTCCATGAGGCTAGTGGTCTTATTGGTCTCGTTATTGGTCGCCAGAGTCCTGAGCCTCACATAGTGCCAAGCATATGACTGGACCCCCTGTATGTGCAGGAATGAGACAAAGTCAAATGACTCACGCCCTGTGAACTCCTTTCTCTTCTGTCTGCGCAGATCTGGAGATGAGGCTCTCTAAATGCATAAGAGCCAATGTGTTTGTTACAAGAACAGAGCAACTCTGTTCAACCCTCCGGCTAACAGGGCCTGGAATCCTAGTTTCATCTTATAGACTGGGTCTTAGGCAACTTAGGGGACTTGCCCATACTGGTCCTGACAGCTGGTAGGCTCAGCAGTGGGTATGAAGGAGTTTGTGGTTCTCCAGCCCATGTTCTTTCTGTTGTATCAGGGAATAATGCGGTGTAGAAAGTGGAGTGAAAGAGAAATGAACAAAGGAGTGGGTGAAGAAGTTGTGGTACATCTACAGTCACAAGGAGGGATGATATCAGGCCGTTCATGGCAACCTGGATAGAACTGAAGGATGTCATGTTAAATGAAGTCAATCAGAGGGAGAGGGGCTGATGTTGTTACTTAGCTGTGGACTGTAGAGGAACAATACAAGGGAATGGATGGTAGTAAATGTGGGCAAATTGGTTGCAAGTTGGTCCTGGATTAAAGATAAGAGAATGCCAAGAAAGGGCACAGAGAAAAGAATGTGCCTAGGGATAAAGGATGTGGATGGGTGGGACCATAAAGGCATTGGTCAGGGCTAGTGGACATTTTCATGGTGTAGAGGTGAAGTAACTATTTGTCAAAACTGTAAGAGCTGGACCGGAGCGATAGTTCAGTGGGTAGGGCATTTGCCTTGCATGCCGCCTACCTGGGTTCGATACTCAGCATCCCATATGGTCCCCTGAGCACCGCCAGGAGTAATTCCTGAGTGCAGAGCCAGGAGTAACCCCTGAACATTGCCAGGTGTGACCCAAAAAAGAAAAAAAAAAACTGTAAGAGCCCATACTATTTATTATAAACATGTGACCAAAATTATAATAATTATTTAAAAAATAAATTTTCTAAAGAGGCAGGGTCGGGTGGTGGAAGGGGCTGTTGGGTCATTGGTGGAGGGATGCCAATAGGTTGTGAGTGTGGTGTTGGAACATCATATACCTGAAACTCTGAATAACAGCTTTGCAAATCACAATACCTAAATAAAATACTTATTTTTTTAGCATTATTTAGTATTTATTATAAAGTATTATTTAAAATACTTATTTATTTCTTTAAAATATCTTCTACGGGCCGAGCAATAGCCCAGTGGGTAGGGGCGTTTTCCTTACGTCGGCCGGCCCATGCAGGCCAGGGTTCTATCCCCGGCATCCCATATGGTCCCCGAGCACCGCCAGGAGTGATTCCTGAGTGCAGAGCCAGGAGTAACCCCTGAGCACTGCCGGGTGTGACCCAAAAAGCAAAAAAAAAAAAAAAAAATAATAAAATAAAATAAAATAAAATATCTTCTAAAGAAAGATAAGATTATTTAAAAAATTGTGGCAGGTGTTTGGCCCACAGCTGGTGAAGCTCAGGTGTAACCCCTGACTCCATATTTAGGAATTACTCTTGGAGGTGCTCAGGGGACCATATGGGATCAAACCTGTGTCGGCCATGTGCAAAGCAAGCACTCTACATGCTATACTATTGCTCTTCAGTCCCTAAAATAATTCTTTTAAAGAGGGAAATGAATCTATTCAATGGCTTTAAGATCTTAAATCTTCAAGCCC